>JBBPCX010068049.1:0-12607 GCA_037974365.1 Hydrocynus forskahlii | reverse complement strand
AAAGCATTTATAGCTGTATTTATAAACTGCTTACTAATGTCTATTAATGCAGGAACAATGCTTTATAAATGATTAATAGCCAATTAACCAATGCTTAACTAATGATTCATAGGGTGTAGTTATTATAAAGTGTTACCCAAATATCCACTCCAATCAACTCACAAATCATTCTAATCTGGCCTTTATTCATCTATGCACCAGTACCAGTCACAGTTTAGCCTAACCAGTCATTTGTCCACTCCAAAATGGTCACCAATCACTTCAATTTGCCCATTAGTAGTCCATATACCAATACAAATTACCGTCTACCCCCAACTGTTCACTGTCCACTCCAAAAAGCTACCGGTCTATCTAAACTGTCCATAATACGTCCATGTTCCCACTGTACAACAAAACCTATCAACGTGCTCCAGTCTAGTCATCATTCATCTGCTACAAATGCAATCACTTTCCACCCATTGTCCACTCAAAAACCAAGGCCATCCTTCAGCCGCCACTCAGAACCCTGTCACCACCCCATCACAGTTTCACACATATTTGCCCATTCTGAACTACCGCCCAACCCAAGATGTAGTCTGGCCATCAATTTATCCACTATGAACCAAGTCACTCCAACCTGCTCACCATTTGCTCTAATGTAGCTATCCCTCACCTGCTCCCTAACACTCTGTATCTGCCCACTGTTGCCTCTAAACCCAATAAGACCGCTATAACAGCATGCCATAATCTGACCAACAAGTTAACTGCCTGCTTCAACACAAACTCCTGCAATTCTAATTTGGCCTTTAATTGTCCCCTCTGAACTCAATCAGTACTCACTCTAACCTGGCCCCAACCCACTCTAATCTGGCATCACTAATCCATGCCAAAACCAATCACTACCCACTATAATCTGGCCATCAACTCTAATCCCAATCAGACCCCACCCCAACCAGCTCAATCTGGTCACCATTCATCCACTCTAAACCCAACCATCAGCCACCCCAATCTGTTCACCACTCAGTACAATCGTACCATCACTCATCCACTCTAAGATTAGTCCGTGGCTACAATATTCCACCCATCACTTGCTCTAAACTCGGCTTTTTGTTCTCTCGGTTCCTAGTCGCAGCCTGTCCGAACCCAATCAATACCACTCAGTACAATCCAGCCATTGTTTATCCGTCCTTCATGACCTGCTCCAAACCAGCTGTGATCTGTCCCACATTCATTCACTGTAAGCACCAGACATCCTATTACGCCCACCACTTACTCAACACCTGGGGGCCACTTGGTCTAATCTGAGCTTCCAAACCCAATCTGCACAATATGGGTTCCAATATCTGCTCTAATCTGGGCGTCAGGCATCATCTGGAACTCAGTCACCACCAACCATGCGCTCCCAACCCATACTTCACACACACTCTGCCACATCAGTCTCAATCCAGCCAGCGGATGTCCATCACCACTCTCCTTTTAGAACTTGTCTAAAGGCCTGCTTGCTGGGGGAGGATATCTGTCTCTTAGTACTGTTAAAACTAACCCCACACAGGGAGGCTGCACTTCTCTCACTGTGTGATATGCTTCAAAATGCGTGTAAATTACAGCCACTAAATGAGTAGCTAAGGTGTAAATTCTACGTTTATCCAATATCTTTAGCAATCCAAAAATGAAGGTGAGAAATATCTATTTGATAGCTGTAAAATCACAGATGTTGTTGCTATGGGAACAAACAGGAGGAGTGGACCAAAAGCATGTCCTAATCTGTCTAACTGTATAAAAAGCCAATGTTAAATTTTAACTCCCCCCCCTACCCTGCACCCTGCTTTTCCCTATGCCTCGAAAACTTTAAAGAGTGAAATTACACGCAAACCAGTCAATATCAACTTCCTGAGGCTATCCACATGAATAAACCATATTTTCAAGACAAATTCACTGCTGTGTGTTTTCCATAAAACACATCCCTGCAAAACACAGTAAGGACACTTTAGTCATCCTGGAATAGTTCAATAAGGGAATTGTTCAATAAAAACATCTGATGTACACTCATCCCAGGACTGGTGTTCACAAAGCAGCTATAAATTATTGAGCTGTGTCCTAAACCACACCCAAGGGCTGGATGAAGAGTTTGGATGTGATTTGAGAAAGTGTAGTGATGTATTTTAGTGGAAATTATTTTTTCGGTGACTATTTCGGTGACTGCTGAGTTCTAGTGTAAGCAGCGTTAGCCTTGCAGCTCCAGTTCTAAACTAAAGAAGCAACATGTGGACTCCAAACATAGCTTATCGACTGTCTCTGGTGTCAGTGGACAATTATGTACATTTTATTTACACTATAATCATCACTCACTTGCTTCATCTCTGCTATGTTGAATCTTTAACAGATTTGCCTGTGTGGTTTCTGAGGCTGTATGACACTGTTGTGTCACACGCACCAGGTTGCGTGACGTCACGGGTCATTGGAAGTAACTCACGTGTAGGTATATAAACAGGACAACAGGTGATATCTGGCACCCAGACATTAGGGTTCATGCCTTGACTCCTTATCGACGCCAAGCCTAACTCTCCTCACGGTACTGTGAGTACTTCCCCAACCAACCCAACCCTTATATACCTTCTCTGTGTGCGTGTGAGAACGAGGATTCCTTGGTGGGAATCTCTTCTCCTCTGGGAGCCTTCTCAGAGCAAAGTGTGTAGGTCACCAGCCCTCTCGTTTGTTTCCGCGACTGGGCTCATCCGCTACGCTACACCTGGGCACCAACTTCCTACTCCTTCATTCCAATCCATTCGTGTGACATGTTGTCTATAAACATGTACTAATAGCAGAGCTTAAACCAGTAGATCGAGCCTTTCTGAAGCCAGAATATTGTGTGCACTTTTGTCCGTGGCCTTAACTGAAGACCACATTAACAAGTCAAGCTAACCACTTTGTATGCAACTGTAGCGGCTGGCTGCTGAAGACCTGTGGAGATGTGCTGATGTGCCTGTCACAATGCGCCAAAGTCCAGCAACATCTGAGTGGAAGTTCCACCTGAACCCATCTGCCAAACTGGCACACATAATATTCTACATGTGAATATGAGCTGCTCGATCCCTGAGGCAAAATATGTAAATTAGTTACACTTTTAAAAATTATTTTAAACATCATACATTTTATATCTGTAAAATGTGGGGAAATGTAATAAGGATTACTCCTGTTGGTGTTGGTCTGGTTTTAAGATGACTTTTCCTAAAGCTGTTTTCACAGCTTTTCAGCATTAACCGCCTGCTTTCTTCACTTGTAAGGTTTGAGCCAGATGGTTGTCTGCTTGTTGTCCATTCTAGTCAATTTTTCAAATTGACACCACAAGAAGCCCACTCTTTAGCAGAGACACAGTGACACAGTGGGGAGTTTTTACAAAAAATGCTGCATTGATTAGAGCCAGTCACAAGCAGGAAGAAGATTTAGGGCGAATGATAAGCATAAGCAAAGATAGACAAGGGTAAGGTTTAAAGGAAACAATGCAGAGATTAGAAACAGCCACAGATAGAGGACGGGTTTAGAACAAACAATGTAGTGACTAGAACCAATCACAGTCAGGAGAAGATTCTCAGAACTAACACTGTGAGCAGCTGGTGGCCTGATGGTTAGGGAGTTGGCCCTGCATTTAGATGGTTGTGGGTACAAATCCTAGGATTTGCAAGTGGCACCACTGATGTACCCTTGAGCAAGGTACTGTGCCCACACACTGCGGATTAAACGTAGAGGTAAGCGGATTAAACGTAGAGGAAGAATTACACACTGTGGTGTGTTCACACTTGACTATAACGGGAGGGGTTAGAACAAATGACACAGAGATCAAAACCAATCATAGTTAGGGGGACATCGCGGAACAAGTCATGTGGTAAATAGAACCAATCGCTGTAAAGAGATCTCAGAACAATTAGCATTGTGAAAAACTAATCACAGTACGGAGAAGATCTCCGACAAAATGTGTGGTGATAAGAACCAATCAAAGTGAGAAGAAAATCTCAGAACAATCAACACTGATTAGAATGAATCACAGGCAGGGGGAGGGTTTAAAACAAACAATGCAGTGCTTAGGAGGTCTGTTTAGCAGCAGGCACACGCCACACTATACGAACTCTGTGCTGTTTTAGATGTTTTGCTTCTAAAAACCTTTTCATTTGAAAAACAAAAAGCTTAAGTCTCACTTCAGCTCCGCTGACATAAAGACGTTTTCCCCTCTCAGGCCGAGTTCCAGGCTGGACCTCACGTCGAAGTTTCTACCACGAGTGTGGAGCCTTACGTCTCGGAGCAATGACAGGGCATGGATAGGGAAAGGGCATTCGTATTAAAAGCTCTGTCATCGCTCAGGCGGCGGAGGGAGGGAGGGAGTGAGGGAGTGGAGGGAGAGAGAAATAAATTGCATGTGTGAAGGTGAGGATGAGGATGATGGTTCTCACCTTGCCTGCGCTTCATCCCCGAGCGCCGGGCCGCAATCAGAGAGCCCACTCACGCTCTTCATATCAACTATACATCACACATTCCCAACACTTCCCCCCTCCCCAACACTCAAGCACACATCCTCATTCTAACAGGAGATAGAGGAAGAAAACATCCCAATATATAACCCCGCACAAACACACAAACACACACCCACACACACACTCATCTACACACATGCACAAGGCACAACCCTGATAGCACATGCAGTAAAGGCTTTCTGCCATTTTTCTGACACATGTTCAGTCACCTCAGGGTGCCCGTACAGCTGCCCCAGGCTGGGCGAAGCCTCAGGTCGGATGGAAGAAGCCCCCAGGTTACCTAGTGTCAGTCAGGCGGCTGTAACTAAGGGCGCACTTCACCAGTTTGAGATATACAAAGTTGTTCAGAGTGGTTTTGGTGTGAAACAGAGACAGTAATGGTGAATGGAGCTACACGTCACCTTTCCAGCACAAATATAGGCATTTAATCACCTCTCCAAACCCACCAGTGAAGCGCCATGCATCCTGAGTGTTTACATGTAGTGTTGATGAGGGTAAAATAGTGACAAATCTGAACCTTAAGCTGCTTAAAATTCCAGCTTTCAACCTACGCCAGTTCACTTTTCGGTAATCCATTTTGTCCCTTGAATTTATGTAAATGAGTTCACTAACTCTGTTCAGACTGGCCACCATAAATGGATGGAATTTACAGGCCTAAACCTTTGTAGGTGGTATGGGTGTTTTTCGTGACATGCACCTCATGCAAAGGAGTCCAAATAATCTCTCTTATTTACAACTACTGTGAGGAATTTTTTTTTCCATTATATGAGCCCTTTAAGACATCCATTGTGAGTTCTTGCACATCCCTGAGGTGGACTCTCACATTCAACAATAGCTAATGCTTTGCGATTTTTCTCTTTGGCGTAGAACACAGAGGGGGTGTCACTCCAGTAGTATGATTAAACAGGCCTATTCAAGGAAGCCTCCGGAGCTCTGGGACGGGTTGAGCCAACTGGGGACTCTTTCAAACAGCCGGAGACAATGAGGACATTGAGATCACTTAGTTGCTCCTAATTTCCTGCACATAACAAAGTCTGTCCAGGCAGCATGTCCAGCCTGGCTATTGCTTAGTTTTGCTGCTCGACATGCTTGGAAACTTACATCCATGCAGCTACATTTTTAGTAAAAGACCAGGAGAAATACCACCAACAGAAGATGCCTTGAAATAATCCATATTAAAGGAGCAATTTAGCCTAAAATTAGGCTTAATGAAGCTTTTGAGATTTAGCCTCTTCCGCAGAGCTGAAATGAACTTGGCTAAATATCAGTTACCAATGGATGAACACGAAAGTTAACTAATGAGCATTACTCGTTAGATTTTGCTAGGGAAAAAGCCGGGATGTGTGACATCTGTGTATCTCTCTCACTTTCTCTTGCTCTGCTCCTTCTGAAAAAAAGCGCTTGGGACGTGTAAAAATGTACAACTGTTTTCCCCCGTTGTTAAATTATTCAGTGTAAATAGATTATGTACTAGAGGGGATGTGAGTGTGGAGTGATTTAGACTCACAGTCTGAGTCCAACTGGCCGACCACTGCGCCACTTATTAAACCCTGTTCAGTGAAGGGTGTGGAAGGCCTCACAGGCCCATCGTTTACGGGACCATTGTGTATTTTTCTACTGTATTGCTGGTAGACCAATCTGCACAAGGCCGCAAGACCTACAGACAGGGCTTTAGTGCCAGTAAAGTGCTTATAGGGAGGTCTGTCTGTACACTTAACGTCTTGCCAATTTCCCTGGGTCGCTTCTACGAGACTAGAATTGCATCCACTGAAATAGGAAATGACCTATGAAACAAAAACTGATAGCCAGACTGACATATCATATTTGAATTTGTGCTATTTGGCTAAGCAAAAGTTTTTAAATGTAGCACCACTGTTTACCTTCCACTTAACCACCTACTAAAACATTCATTTATTTTCTGTAACCTCTTAGTCCCTACTAGGGTCACGGGTATCCGGAGCCTATCCTGGGGAGAGCGATTACGAGGCAGCGATTCACTCTGGACCAGGGTGCCAGGCCACCATAGGGAGCACATACACATACACAAACATACACACACACTATTCACTCACACATTCACACCTGCAGTCAATTTAGAATCCCCAATTCACCTGACGTGTATGACTTTGGACTGTGGGAGAAACCGGAGACCCCGGAGGAAACCCACGGCACCACAAGGAGATCGTAGAAGGCCAAGACCTACTAAAACAACAATTAATTACAGGCCTAATGTTACACTGTGTTTGACTATCTCATCTCGGTACACCCAGCCAATACCTCAGTTGATTACTATGATTGGTCATTTTGATTTAAGGGGGCATGGTCACATTTTTCGGGGTCTAGCAAACACATTCCAAAGGCATCACTATAGCCAGCATGACAACCACCAACTAGCCTAATTCAGACATTACCAGTGCATTAGCATAAGAGAAAACATGTAAATTACTGTTTCCTACATTAACTGCAAAATAATATTTCCACTTGTTTGGGGGTGTGGGTTCTCGTCAAAGGAATACCTGTTTTTAATAGGTACATATGTGTAACGTATATTATATGAACTGGATTTTCGTCTTTCATCTTTTTTTTATCTTAAGCAAGACAACATGTCTTTAAAAAGTTTCATTGCATTTCACTGCTATTTCGTAATTGTGGAAGTTGGGCAAGATTTCTGATGTCAAGGCTGATATCAAAAGTTGCAGCTGCCCTTTATATCTCCATCTTTATGGAGTCATGTGAACAGTTTTCACCCCTAATTGCTTGCTAGCAACTAAACACAGAGTCCCACTTTGTCTGATCAGACACATTTGTCTTAATCAATACAGTCAAATCAAATGTATTTGATTTGACCGTATTGATTAATAACATCAGAGTCAAATTGGAATGGCCGTTCTGAGGCTTGTGGAAAGAAGCTACACATGACTTGATCCACTACACATGACTGAGTTACTCCAATAGCGTGAAGCACAACAGAGCAAGGATTAGCAAATTAGCATCAGCCAAACATGTTGGTCAACATTTAAGGTGAATGTACACCAGTGCCGGCGCCAGAGCGGACCAACTGGGCGGGCATTTGACTAACTATGGGTGGGCACTATCGGACGTGGTTTTCCGGGGGGGGGGCTGGGGGTGGAGGGTGTGCTCGCTGGTGTTGAACTCATCGATTTCCAGTCCACCTATACATATGAGCGACTCGCTAGGGGCCTGGCGACTCGCTAGGGGGGGGCAATGCCTTCGAATGCCTCCCCCTTGGCGCTGGCACTGATGTACACTATATGGACAAAAGTATTAGGACACCCGATCATTGCACCAACAGGGACTTTAATGACATTACATTCAAATACTTAGACTTTAATATGGATTCATTCTGTAGAGCATTTATGAGGTCAGACACTGATGTTGGACAAGAAGGCCTGGCTTGCAATCTCCATTCCAGTTCATGCCAAAGGTGTTGGATGGGGTTGAGGTCAGGGCTCTGTGCAGGCCAGTTTTTCCACACCGAACTAAAAGGACCTTGTTTTGTGCATTGGGATACAGTCATGCTGGAATAGAAAAGGGTCTTCCTCAAACTGTGTCCACAGAGTTGGAAGCATGGCATTTAAAATGTCTTGGTATGCTGCGGCATTAAGATTGCCCTGCCCTGGAAGTAAGGGGCCTAGACCAAACCTTGGAAATGGGTGTGTTCCAATTATTTTGTCCATATAGTGTAAATTTAAGGCCCCCATTGTTTTTTTTGACCCAAATATTCTTCCCAATTAGGCCTATCCTTCCTTCTAACTGTGTCTCATGCATGAGGGTAAGTTGGCGCGTTTTTGAGATCTTTTTAAACTGTCACTGGACAACACACTTAGTGGACCTGCCAATTATTTTACGCCAGTAAATGGTTAGCGAGGGGGGAAAGGGAGTCTACCTATTCAAAGACAGCAAGGCCAATTATGCCCTGACTCCCAAGCCAAACCCGTACCAAAACATGGCATTTTGTCGATCCACATCAGGCTTGAGTCGAGAAGCATTCCTCTAACACTACAAACCCAAACATCTTAATTTTAATTTTAAGGTCAAATTAAGGACTCGGTTTCACGAATTAAGTTGGGAGTTTAGCTGAGGTGTCGCTGTACCGTAGAGAAAGGATCAGGCAGGTAGAGTTTAAAATGTTCCTTTCTCAAACCCAAGTTAAAAGCAGGCTCACCAAAGACTCTTTTTCCCCCCCACACCTTTTCCGAAGTGCTTCATGTAGTTTTGAAGCGGAAGGAGCGAGTACAAGCTCTCATTACACCCTGGCTTTGTTTAAATCTACCGTGACAGACATTTGACAGCCCGTAGGAAAACGCGCACACTACCCCCCTTAATAACATCACTGTTTCCCCGAGCCTCGCCAAGCTTCACAACAATAACCTCTTGCGATGAAAATGTCTACAGTAAAAAAAAAAAGAAAAGAAAAAAAGAAACACCCCAAAACTCATTTTGAACGCAGCAAGAGGTTCATTGATTGTAGCTGCAGCAATACCATAAACTATTTAATCTTCTAAAAAATGAAGAAGAAGGGGAAAAAAGCAACAACAACAAACAATTTCTCCACACCCGGGAAAAGTTAAGATGAGAAGAACGGTATGAAGGCAGAGTAATGACTAAAGCTCTGTAAGCATTCATTTGATCTTCTTTGGATAAATAACTGCCTCCTAAATATGTAAACACATTAAATATATTTTTAAAAAGTTTTTTAACCAAAGGTTTTGTTGGCTTCAAGCTGGTCTACGTTGGACTAGGTGGAAACATACACCACGTAGGTCATGCTGGTAGACCTACAAGGTCAAGCTGGTTCATATGCTAGACAAGTGTCAACAAACTGGTTCAGTGGATAAACCAGCATGGTCAGACTGGTTTCTTGTGTAGACCAGCATGGTCAAGATGGTATAGCACAGTCCAGAACATTTAGAGCAACATCTTTAAAAGTATTGTTCCTAAAATTTGTGCAATTACTTTGGCCAATAATAAGTCAGAGGAGCCAATCAGCATTAGTCAAACGCACTTTCTCCAACTTTGTCCCCACTAGTTCTCAGTTATTAGCTGAGTTGGCATTTTTCCTCCCAAAAGTATTCATCTGAAGCCTGTGAATTATTTAATCCTCCTGTCTTCACCTAATTGAAAACGTGTCTGCATGGCCAGGCTGGCTGAAAATCAATACCAGCCGAAACATTTTCTCCGCTCCATCAACCGGCCGAAGGAAGTGGAGAGGACCACTATTTGTGTGAAAGGGAGCGCAAAACACTACAGCGCCAGATGTGTGACCCTAGAAATAGCTGGGTGCACTCAGATCACAAGCCCTCAGTAATTAAAGAGCTATTTTGCTTCCTTCTACAAAAGAAAGGAAAGAAAGGCAATGCTTCATTGCTGGAGAGTGAGCTCTTCTAATGAAACAGTGGGAGGTGATGGCGATGGCAATTTGTAAATGAACAGTGCGCTTTAACTGAAGTAAATGAGCTCTCTGGCATTAATTACAGTCTCCTGGTGGGAGGAGCAAAGGGGAGGGAATGCAACAGAGAGAAAAGAAAAAAATGGAAAAAAGAGAGGGGAGACAGAAAAAGAGAGAAGAGAAAGAAAGGGAAAGAAAAAGACAGAAGGAGAAAAGAAAAGAGAGAGATGTAAACAAAAGATGACAAGTAAATTCCCTGCTGCCAAATAAGTGTACAATCATCCCGGCCCCTGTCTCCCCAACACACTGACCCCTACCTTAAAGAACCCCCAACACACCACAATATGGACAGGGTAATAAATACATATCAAGAGCTAATTTATTACTGTGATGTAACAGATAATACATGTGGGTGTTAATTGCTGTTGTTAGAGATGCACTGGCTTAGGAACGTCAGAATGTGAAACATTGTCATGATTTCATCATTTAGATCTGAACTGTGATACAATTTATAAATACACAAATATTTTGCTATCATCCCTCATGCCAGCGGCATTGTTATTGTTCTATTTTGCTATTTGTGCTTTTAACTTTGGCAGCATTGTGCTTAATACAGTCATACCAATAGAGCTTTACTGTATTGTCTCGCCCCTGACTCACTCACACTCTCTCTCTCTCTCTCTGGCTATGGCTTCCTTCTTCTACCACTCTTTCTCTGCACCCCCCCCCCCAAACCCCCACCCTCTCATTTTCCGTTATGGCCGTGACTCGCTTTCTCTGCCTCTCTCTCTGTCTCTTTTTTCTTCTCTCTCTTTTGTTTCAAGAAGAAACAACCATCCTGAATGAAAATACTGGAGAAGTGTGTGTGTGTGTGTGTGTGTGTGTGTGTGTGTGTGTGTGTGTGTGTGTGTGGACAGGCTCATATTGCATTCAGCAGTGTGTTTAAAATCAGCATGCAGAGACAATCCTCATTAACCAACATACGCCAATTACCACACACACACACACACAAACGCACAGTGCTCTGAGAGCAGCACTTCAGCAAACACCATTATGGGCTGATATAGCATCATTAGTGCTTGTTTCTGAGAGTCTGTGGTTCTTAAGTAGGAGGCCAAGCTAGAGGCATCTCTACAACTGTGTTAATAACCACAAAAACAAGAAGAATAAGACACACCTCCCAAAGGTCCAGCACACGGTCAGCGCCAGTGTAAAGTAAAGGATAAGAGATTCTCCAGGTGGGGCAAAGAGTCCATGTCTTAAATGTTCAGGGGGGTTACAGCCTAGGCAGCTGCTTAGGCAGTAGGGTGCAATAGGGTCCTCTATTCCTAAAGTCCTATTTTCTAAGGATCCTATGGTCCCAGGGTCCTATTTATTTCAGGGTGATATATTCCCAAGGTCCTATGTTCTCAGGGTCCTATGTTCCTAAGGTCCTATGTTCCCAGGGTCCTATGCGCCTAAGGTCCTATGTTCTCAGGGTCCAATGTTCACTGGATCCTATGTTTCCAGGGTTCAGTTTTTCTAGAGACTCCCATTAATGTTGCAGGCTTTCAATGGGTCTCAAGTGTGAACCAAAACCCTCCCATTAAAGGAGAATCCCAGTTATCTAGATGTTCACACATCACAGCAAAATGAAAGATAAAGGCTTCTCCAGGTCAGGCAAAGAGCTCAGTGTGTAAAATATACTGATTAGATGGTAGGGAGAACGACAGCTCACCCAGTACTGAAAAAGACACACTGTGCCTTTCTCCTAGCCCATCTCTCGTTCTCTCCTTACGTCCCTCTCATTTTCTCAGGTGGTACTGAAAATCTCTTGGATCAGGCTGGCAGAAGAAACACTCCAAGCACACTCTAACGCACACACGCCTTCATCTCACACACACAGTATATTTTCTAGCCAGCAGCTCTGTGGAGAAATGAACAGGACAGTGATGCTCTGCTCGCTGAGGTGTAAACACCAGAGTTAACACTCCCTCAGTCCGTAAGTCATAGACCAACACACACATAAAACCACACACACTGGGTGAGACTGTACACTCTATCACCACATCAACCTGAACAGAACAACTGCAGGTTATAACAGTACCTATATTTACACGATTAACTGCTTTTCAGAAAGTTACATCAAGGATATTCAAGAGTTAGCATGCTAAGTCTTTTCCCTTAAGCTGTTCTGAAGGGAACATGCTTAACTTCCCAGGATCCTATTGTCCCAGGATCTTATGTTCCCCAGAGTTTTGTGTTTCAAAAACAGTAACAATGCAGGATCCTATATTCCCATGGTAATATGTCCATAGGGTCCTATGTTCCCAGTCTCTTTTCTCTTGTATGCAATATTTCTGGTGCATCATGTGCAATTTCTTGTGTGTGTAGTGTACAATGTTTCTGTTGCATTGTTACTGTTTTTGTCAATATCTGCTGCTATTAAGCAACCGAGGACACTCCAATGTGTTCCTGTATATATATCCAGTGTTCATACATATATATACATCCACTGTGTACATGTATCATGGGCGCCAGAAGCATTTTTAATGTGGGGGACGCAGCACTCTACATCTGTGCTGTTGTCTGGGAGGGAAAAAGTGGGGGAGATGAAACAAATTATTTTGAAAAGTGGGCTATGATTGTTTCAGCGAGCATGACATATATACATACATATATCCTGTGTAAATACATGCATATAATTATGTCT
>JBBPCX010068048.1:0-12607 GCA_037974365.1 Hydrocynus forskahlii | reverse complement strand
GATAGAGAGAGAGAGAGAGAGAGAGAGAGAGAGAGAGAGAGAGAGAGAGAGAGGAGGAGTAGGGGTGGGTTGTTTCATATCTGCATGTATGTATAGGAATATTCAGCTTTAGATT
The DNA here is from genome assembly GCA_037974365.1 of Hydrocynus forskahlii. Lineage (NCBI taxonomy): Eukaryota > Metazoa > Chordata > Actinopteri > Characiformes > Alestidae > Hydrocynus > Hydrocynus forskahlii. The sequence goes on along the minus strand of JBBPCX010068048.1, from coordinate 12,492 downwards.
TAGTTTGTTTTGTCTGTACTTGCCAAAGCTTGACTGTCTTATCCTGCAGTGTCTGAGGGCATGCAGGCAGGCTTTATGCGATAGAGCTGAGGTCCTGATACAATACAAAAAAGCATTTGTTGAAGGGAGGCAGAAGCTGAAATGAGAAGTATACTGAAATGTGGTCTAATTACAGTAGACCAAAAAGACGGATGTTTAAAAAAATTCTAATGACCATTTTTTAAATGTTTTAACATGTTTAAAAATAAACATTATTATCAGTGGTAGCCATTGCGTAGATTTGTTAAAATCCATCAGCACTAAATTGGCTAGTTTACTTGCTTTTAACACTGATTCTAATTATTTTATTTGTAGTTATCATTCATTCCTGTGCTGTTGTGCTGTTTATTTCTGTTTATATTATATGTGACACATGTTTATGATAGCTATAAGTGCTAACACCAATGCTAAAAACCAAAAACACCATAACTGACAACAGAACAGATAGTCCCATGCTGTCTCTGTAACACTGTAATATGCAAGTTTTTGTGATTGAAATTCTATGATTTTATATTTGGGTCATAAACCAGTGTTAAAAGAAAGATGTGTGGTAAACACAGTCCTTCACACAGAGGCGTTTCTGTGAACATCTTCCAAATGTTACCTGTTATGACAAGAATGCGCTTAATGTTCTGTTTCCAGCTTTTGTACAACACACAATTCAACTACAGCCCATCCTCCAAGAGACTCAAATATCAGGTTATTGTATCCAGGCCATGTACAACTATGAAAAGTGGGTGCTCTTTCGTTGCTGTCTTCTAGAGCTCTTGCTTGTGCTACCTATTCGGTAATACCAAAAACTGTGAAGCATTTCTAGACCACACAGTGTGTCAAACTGACCCACACACTGAATATCTCTAAACAACCCTGGCTGACCTTGAGCTCCTGATTAGATGTCTCTACGGTCTATAACCTTCAGGCCAGATGTCATATGCTAGAGCTGAATAAAGTCCAAGTTTGTGTGATTTTTCTTTTGTACCAATATGATAATTGAAATTAAAAAGTATTATTTTCTATCTAGGCTTTTTTTCCTTACCATGAAGATGATGAAAATAGGTTCACCATGAAGATGATGAAAATAGGTTCACCATGAAGATGATGAAAATAGGTTCACCATGAAGATGATGAAAAAAGGTTCGTAGGTTCACAAACTCTGCATTATTATATTAAATGTATCCACTAAAACTTGTTAAGACACTGTTGAATAGTGTTGATCATAATAACATTGTAGAACTAATAATTAGAATATTGCACTCTTTGCAATTTTACATCATTTCATTATTTTGGCCTAATTCTGGGTCAGAACAGAGCTTTCATTTTATCGCAAAAATTTGGATTAATCAGATTTTGATGTTCAAGCTAGCTCTTCAGTTTGTTTTAAATGTCTCACTCCACTCCATTTGACTATTCCCACTCTCAATTTCCACTTTCCCTCATTGCCTGCAACACTATTTCTCTATTAGTGGCCTGCATATTATCCCACATATGAATCTGTAACCAGATACACTGAAGCATCTGAACTATTTCCACTGAGTTCATTGTCCCTAGTCATTCTGGAGAACAAGACCAAACAGTAGCCAAGAAGAAACCTTACACCTGAACGCAGTTCCTCACCTTACTTCCTGGGTCAAAACACGGCCCAGTGTGAATCTGAGAACAAAGCTGGAGACAACATGCTTCATCCTGTTCAATAGTACAGTATGCAGGTGTGTGTCCTTTTAATGATTCACCTGGCCTCCAGTTTTGAGGTGGATGTGGTCTGGTCGTCGTTTTCCCAAAGCATCATAGTAATGACTGACTCCTGAATGCAACAAAGCGCTCAGTCTTATGCTAGTATTTGTGGTGCAGTGCATTTGGGCAACCAGGTCATGGTCATTAAAGGAAAACTACATTTTTCAGCCTAATCCCTACCTTTCACATCTGCAGCATGCCAACAGTTTCCACAGACAATAGCTTTGATGTGTTTCCCTGTACTTAAGAAAAGAGCAGAAACATTATGAGGCTGACACTATTGATTATCTCATGATTAGCTTGATAGCAACCATAAGCATACATTTGCAACCACAAATGTATAAGATCCTGCCGATGTGGGTTGGGTTATCATTTAAATTTTGAATGTTGCACTTAAATTCCTAAACCTCCCTCTTGTAGAGATGGGGCATAACACAGCTTTATAACAGCCTGCAGAGACCACTGTTCAGACCACAAAGTAATTACAAAGCCCATTCATTACGAACAAATTGTAGTCCATTTTTTAACCAAATAATCAAGTGATTTTAATTTAATTAGCACTACACATTTATGAAAACATACTGCTTTCTGGGTCTTATACTAAGCACAAGGAAACTGATTATGGTGACTGACTGTTTGCAAAAAGAGGTTAGTTTAAAAAAAGCTATAGTACTCTTTGACATCCTACTAATATTTAATATTCAATATTACAGCTCCCACTGAACATTGTAAAAAACGCAAACAAAACGTTTGCTCTGTGACTCTTTGTGTTTGCTGAGTGGGGCACTGTTCCAACGTCTCAATGACAGTGAGATTCTCTTACCCAGTGGGATCAGTGTGATGAGCTGAGGTCAATGCAAAGGTCACTAAATGGAGATCTGTTTGACAACGTGTGTACATGCAAGGATTTGATCAAATGTGTTTTTCTCAATGTCCACCTTTGAACTACCTTTGAAGGACACAGGGGGTTAAAGGCTGTCCACTCTAATAGTTTTGAATGAAAGACACATGAGCGGGCATTTCATGGAGGGCCATTACACTGAATTTTCAGAACGGTGATGAGTGACGTGCCGGAACTCTCTAATTCTCTACATTCCGCTCAGACGGCCTGTGAGCGGGGAACAGTGCGCACCGAACCCAAACACAACAACATAAAGGTTACCGCATACACCAGTGAACTCTGTCCTTATTTTCTTTATATGCATTATTAATGCATATGTGCATGTACAGATGTGAATGTCAGTATTAGTCAATGATAATTAAAAAAGCATGACTAGACATAAAAAATATAGTAAAGACACGAAGTATAACTCACAAGCTCATTAAAATGATTTAAACGTGTCAGCTGGTTGTACATTAATAGAAGTAGTTTATTCTTTCTGAATCATTCCAAGCACCTTGTTTTCAACGTGCCCTTTTTCTAACAAGAATTCCAACAAATGTATGCTTCCAAAAGTAGAAGAAATAAAGCTAAATAATAAAGAATAATTTTGTCATGGACAAGTCACCAAATCTGAAGCCTAACTGAGAGCCTAAAAATGCTTTAACACAAATCAATTTAGTATTTTCTAAGAAAGTGTCCAGAAGAAAACAACATCCAGCAGAGCATACGCACAGATTAGCTACACAGGATATTTTGATAGCTTCTTCCTTAAACATGTGTAATTATTCCCCAGTATTAAAAATAGACACAGCTCACATGCAATCAAGCTTTTCCTAAATAACATAGACTTAGCTGCACAGGATGTGTGTGCGTGCATGTGTATATTTTTGGAACTGCAAATCTGAAATCTCTGAATTCTCGCAAAAGGTATTTGTGTTGACAAAAACGGCTCTGTACTCTGAAAAAGTCTGGGAGCCGCAAAAGATGTGGAACTATGCTGTAAAAGAACCAGTTTTAGTTTCCTAAAGAACAGTGGATGCATGAAATCAAAATGAACCTTTTACCTTCTTAGTTTCTGACCCTCATCATTTTATGCAGGCTTTATTATGTCATAACAACTAAAAGACATCATTTGATTGAAGTGCAGTGATTTTTGCCTGCCTCTAAAATGTCTTTTGAGTTTTGATTACATCATTGTCCGCCAGTGGGTGGGGGAAAATGATATTAATCAATAACATGATGTTTTATCTCTCCTTTCCACCACCTCTACCTAGTATTCAGCAAAGCTCCCCTACACAGCAGTAAATGAGCTATACTAATTAGCTGGGCTAAACAATACATTGTCTGCTAATCGCTATTGCAATATCGGTCTCCACAATACTGTAAAAAAGACTGTAATATGCAAATAAGCCTTTTGAGATATTAAAGGCCCCATATCTTCACGTTTCTGTCTGTAACTACTGTTGCAAATGGTGGATTTATTCTTCCACTCATACAATTCATTAATGGAAACTGAGCTACAAAAACAGGCTGTTTTCAAATCTTAAGTTTTGATGGCACAAAACCAGCACATTTAAAAATATCTCCTTTTTCTGGCTCTACTCCTCAGATTGGTCAGAGGCATTGGAATGATAATATGTAGCAGTAAAACTGCAATACTGATATGCTGCCCATATCGTGCAGTCCTACTAATTAGCGTTTTTTTTTTGTGTATAGAACTTCACACTGAAGTCCAGAACTATTTTAGAATCTTTATTTATAAGAGTATCAGTTATGAACTACTGCAGAAATGTGGATTAAGTTGTGAACCTGCAGCCCTTTCAGAGGCCTACTCTGAGACTTGTGGAACTCCTTAACCTTAAAACTCGCCTGCAGTAACAAGGCCAAAGGTCAAAACAGAGCCGATTAAAGCAATACCTGGAAAGAAAAGTATATTTTCCCATGCCTCTGCTCTCCAGCTGCGCTAATAAGGAGTTCTAAGGCTATAACAGTCATCCAATCTAAAATCTTTCAGGAGGTTTTCTAACAGACCTTTTCTTCAGATCTTATCTCCGAGTTTACATTCCGCAACCATTCATGTATTACTAGCACAAATGGTAACCTAATGACCAGTTTAACTCATGGAAGGCATGAAGCAAACGCATTCACTAGAAAGGTTTATATGTAATGTAATCGAATACATATATCTGATCTATGCATTGCTCATCTGAATCTTTGTCATGAACTTTGTTGTGAGAAATGAAAAAATAAAGGTAACTGGGTCATAGGACTACAGTGATGAAAAAGTGACCAGGGTCAGCCACCACTGTTTAACAGTAGAAGTCCAGCTTAATGCGTAGTAAAGTCATCAAATCTCCAGAACAAATGTGAGCCCATCACAGGTTCAAGTGCATGAACATATATAATAATATATTCCATATCTACACACCTACTCATTCAGTGGAAAGAGGAAAGCGGGGAATTTCTTCAGTTTGTGAAATGTCTATATAAATTAATTGTTGAGATGTAAACAAAGTCATTCTCAGACTTTCCTTATGATGGTAAAGACAGAAACCAGAGTTCAATATGTCTTCAAATACAGTTATTATACCAAAAGACTATCAAAGACAACCAGTGAACCTTCAAAGGTTTTTTACTGAAGCATTAAACACTTTATGTCTGGTTCTTATAACAACTCTGAACAATAATGAATGTTCCTAACAATGGAGTTAAGGTTTCTCTTGAATGGAGTGTTTCACATTAAAGCACTCTGAATGAGTTTGATTAGGGTTGACCGATTTGACAATATGTTATAATCATTAATTATGCCACACATTTTTCTGAACATACTATAGAATTCATCTACACTTAAAGAACACATCACATTAATAATCAGAGGAACAGTGAAGACATTTCCCAGTCCATACATGCAAAGACTTACAAAACACATGTCTTTATCATCACCTCCTCCATTATCCCTGACTCCTACTGCATTCTACACAGTAAACTGGCACTGAACTGGGAACTGACTTCATGAATGAATGAACAAGAATGAGTGTTGTGAAGTAGTTTAAAAAAACAACACGAGTTAATGGAAGGAACATCTAGTGAATAATCTCTTTCCTAAGAGCTCAAGGACACTACAGATAAATAAAAGAAACAATTCAATATTTGGTTCTTTAGTTAAGACCTATGGCTACAGGGCTAACCTTGCAAATGCTAGAACTTTTCCATAAAAAATTCTGACCAAACCTTCCCTAAAACCTCACCACTTATGCAATAGTCTTATCATGTGCTAATAACACTATTACATGTAATAACAGAGTCTGAATAGAAAAAAAAACCTCTCACTATTTGTGTCACTAGTGAACTACTTCAGCTACAATTTTAATTATTGATCTAAACTATTTATATCCACCTTTCTTACTGACCACAGCATTCTGTGTGTAAAGCAGAGTGTATATAGGACAGAGTAGTTTCAGAGAACTTTCTGGAGAGTTCTATATTTGCTTTATATTTTATATTGTTCAGTTCTTTACATCTCTATATGTCTTTGTTGTCATTGCATAAGTAATTTCCCCCAGAATCAATGAAGTTTTCTGATTCTGATTCAGCTTTATACTTAGATGACAAAGACTTTGGGTGACTATTGACTTCCAATGTTTGTTATCTATGTTAGCCAGAACTTATGCAGCAAAGTTTGGATTCCAAACATGTCCCGGCTAAATGATCATGATTGATGTTATAGAAAAGGTAAATATTTGCAGAGTAATCGCATAAAAATAGAAAAACAAGAAAAACAATGAAAGAAAGACAGCAAAAACCCATCACTGTTTAGGTTTATCCAAGTCCAGTATAAAATCTGACAATTATTTCCTGCCAGTGAAGACCACAGGTGAATAGAGCAGCCTAAACCACACAGGTGTGAAAGTGGAAGAATGATTCATGAAACCACAGCTTCCTGCAATGTTGCAGAAGATATCTTCAGCACCATTCAGCACGGGAACTTTAGACTCTCAGTTTCTCAGTTTATTAGACTCTGTTCTTCACTTTTTGGGTTCAGTATAAACAGCCAAAACTCAGAAATGACAAACAACAAAGTAGAGCAAGTCCCAGAAGCTAAACTGAGCGATTTGTCTCAAATATACTTGAACACGTAAAAGCATAACTAAAAAAATCTGAAGTATAACTCCATTCAAATGTGAAAAAGTTCATTCAAGTGGGTAAATGAGACTAGTTACGTCCAACCTCGGAAACTGGTGGCCTGTGAAGTGCAAACCGCTTGACTGCTAACTTCAACAGCATATTCATATTCACGCCCAACTTGTTTAAAGTTTGTAAGAGCATGTACTGTCACTCACCTGCTGCTGTTTGACGCTGCTCTTCGCCTTCAGCAAGGCGTCCCGCCGTTTGAGATGTCTCTCTGCCCTCATGCTTGTAGTCGTGAGGTGGGAGGTGTTGGGTCCAGTCCAAACCCACCTGTTTTCAGACAGCACCCGCCTCCTGTGTCACCTGTGTGCTGGGATTGGGTGGCTGTACACCAAAGTGAATATTAGCACTTGGCGCGAGCTTGTCCATTAACCAATCAGAGCGCAGGGGGCGAGACTTGTTGGAATACAGGTGGAAAAAACACAACAGCAGGAGACAGTCCAGTTTAAAACACAGGTACAGGCTGATAACAGTCTGTCCAGCATTGTAAAGTTTTACCTGGAACAGAATAATTCCAGACATACATAAACGGTTCATGCCACAGTAACTCCTTGCATAAATAAACGATTCATTCCACAATAATTCCTGACATTCATAGACAGTTCATACCACAGGAACTGCTTGCATACTTAAACGGTTCAAACCACAATAATTCCAGGCATACAGAAACGGTTCAAAAGGGGCAGAATATTGTCTCTGACAAACATCTCATATTGTTACCTTTGTGTAAAACGAAAATGCAAAACAGCAGAAACTGCACATGCCTGTGCAACACCCATCTAAATCCCAAAGTGAAGTAAGCAGATTGTGTACGTTAGTGTAACACTCTGAAGAGACTGCAAATTCAATTAAGTCAAATTCGATCCAGTCCCAATGGTGTCTCAGCTCATCTACTGAAGTACTGAGCAGAACAACTGGCTGAGGAATGTACTGATATTTTTAGTCTGTCTTTATCTCAGTACACCCTCATCATCATACCAGTGTCAAAAATGTCAGATATGACCAACCAAACAACTGTCTTCCCAGGTGTTTTGAAAGACTGGTCCTCTCCCACATATAAGCCATTTTTCCTACCTCCCTGGACCCACGGCAGCCTTTATACAAGACAAACAGATCCACAGACATTGCTCTCCAGACTGTCCTGACTCCTCCAGAAAGACTGAGCATATACATCAGGATGCTATTCATGCTATTCACCAAACCTCTGCCATCATCCTCAGTCAGCTAACCTCAAGACTACATGGAGCTAAGTCCCCTGCACCTGGATCCTGCATTTCTCAGAGAGTCAGATTCTGAATCCACATGTCCTCCATTCTAACTCTGAGCTCTGACACCCCACAGGCCTGCGTGCTGAGGCCCATTTTCTACTCCGTCTTCACACATGACTATAAATTTGCGTATGTGACCAACACCATCATACACAACAGTGGCTTATTACAGCAGGTGACAAACCAAATCACAGAATGGTTGCGTTTTCTAAGGTGGCTGGACTGTGTTAACAGCTGCTGGTGACTTTCTACTGTTGCACAATCAAGAGCATCCTGACATGCTGCATCTTGGTGTGTCATTGTAGTTGCACAGTATATGACAAGAACGTTCCACAGCTTGTGGTTTCCAGTGCTCAGAAGATCGCTGGAGCACAACAATCAGGCCTGGAGGACTTCTGCTGTCTTAGGAAGGCACCTTCTCCCACCACTGCCAAAACCTCTTTGACCCTCTATAATTGCCTGCCTGCAATTCACATATCTACATCACTACACAATAACATGATATCTTTGGCACCTGTTTCACTGGTGTCTCCTGCTGCTCTGTACTGTATCAAATGATCACACTGAGTATTTGCACTTTAAAGTACACTATATAAGTATTGGGACACACCTGTTTTCAGGGATTGGGCTATTCCCCTTACTTCCAGTGAAAGGCAACCTTAATGTTTCAGCATACCAAGACATTTTGAACAATGCCATGCTTCCAACTTTGTGGCATGACTGTGCTCCAGTGCAAGGTCCCTAATAACACGGGTGGATGAGTTTGGTGTTGAAGAACCTCAACACCATCCAACACCTTTGGGATGAACTGGAACAGAGATTGTGAGTCAGGCCTTCTCGTCCAACATCAGTGACCTCGTAAATGCTCTACAGAATGAATGGTCACAAATTCCCACAGAAACTCCAAAATCTTGTAGAAAGCCTTTCAAGACGAATGGAAGCTGTTCTAGCTGCAGAAGGGGGGGACCAGCTCCTTATTAAAGTCTATGTGTTTGAATGCAGTGTCATTAAAGTCCCTGTTGGTGTTATGGTGTTTCGTGTACCTGCTACCTTTGGAATGCTACCTAGCTTAGCCTCTGTGACTTGGACATCTATAGCTACTAAACTACAAGTGTAATTAATATAATAATATGTAATAAGGTAATAATATAATCTGCAAGTGTGTTTGATTATTTGAAAATTGATTGTTGTTGGTTTGTAAATGTGTTTTTCATAAAGTAAGGAAGTTGCAGTGCAGTTCCACTGTTCTTGTGCAGTGTAAGTAAAGGTATTCAGTTCTATTCTAAGTTAATGGTCTAGGAAATCGTTCAGAGGCAATTGTATGGGCAGTAGATTTAATGCTTTACAAATATCACCATAGTATAAAACAAGTTTGCGTTCACCTGATGCATGTTTGTGGGTTAGATTATGTTTCTAAGTACCCTTAAATAATTCTACAAAGAACACGGCACTGAATAATACCCCAAAGAACACAGCATTGAATAATACCCCAAAGAACACAGCATTGAATAATACCCCAAAGAACACAGCATTAATAACCATTAAAAGCTGTTGAAAGACACACTGAGACATGAATAGCATGGGTGAGAGGTCAGAGCTGAGACTGCACAAATAAGTTTCCTCTCAACAAATTAATGCCCCTCTACACTCACGAACTCAACCATTTGATGGTTAAATCTTTAAACGTTTAGGAATTCTAGATAAGCATTCAATTGTTTAAAAACCATCATGAAAGTTATAAAAATCATGGAAAGTTTTACATTGGAGGAATTTGTTTATGCCATTGAAAAAAAAATCTACATAGTAGATTCTACAATCCATAGGAGTGAATGTTTTAGTATATTTTCTGTTTTAAACAGTTAACGAACTACGAGCCTGTCATATAAATGGATAAAATAAAACAAGTTCTGAACAGTTGGATTTCAATACTGCAAAAATAAACAACAAAAACAATATTTAAAAAATATATAATGGTGTTATACATAAACAGCTGTATACTATCACCACTACAGTTGCAGGTTTCATATGTCTTTACAATTTAAGAAACTGAGGAAAGTGTCTGAGCAATGGTGGAAAATTGCTCCTACATACAAGAGAATGGCAGAAAACAGGATTAGGATTATGTTGCTTTGCGTCTGAAATCTGACACTCTGGGAGTTTCACATAATTTGAGAGTTCTAAAGCCATAGTACACTCTGACTGACCAATCAACAGTTTTTAGCATGTGAAAAGATAATGCTAGTACCTTCAGATGGCCTTTCAAGCAATGGGTTTCAATCAACTGAGAAAACTCCTACACTCATCATGTCAATCACCTACTGCACCCTTGTGGCACACAGGTGTAAGTACACATTGTTTGACAGTCCGTCATTGATGTGAGATCCAAAAGATGGTGCTCAAAGTTCTCTGACTAGAGCTATTTCAGTAGAAAACCTTTTTGTCTCTAGAGTGGCGCTTTTTCTTTTAGAGGAAACAGCTGGAAATGCCCCTAAATGTGTTAACTGTGTTCTTTGTGAACGTTTGACACTTACTGTGGAGAAGAACAGAAGAATGAATGTTTTCATCTAATGACACACCAACTGACAAACAGCAGTACAGCATTTGGCATGTTCTAAGCATGTCACATATAATGATATAATCCACATCTCACTGGATTATATAATATATCATTCTGTTATATAATCCACATCTCTTTCTTGATGGATCTTCTTTACTCATGGATGTTTACTGGGTCCCTCAGCTGTCTCAGGGTCACAGAGAGACAGAGGCTTGCGGTCCAGGAGAAGTTCAGTGTAGGCCTGGTTTATCTGGGCCGCGTGGAACATCATCCTAACTTTTGTTAGGCGCAGCACGTGGTCCTGTCTCAACAAGCCCTCCCAATCAGCTGACAACCTCTCAGCCTGCTAAAAAACAATATGTCTTATAAGATACCAGCACAGGAATGCACAACATGCTATGTGTTAATCATTACTGCAATATCAGCAGTATGCAATATGGACATTGCAGAAGCATGCAATACTCAAATGCGCCATTTTAACCAAACACAATTTTTCTTTACTGCATTTTCTGGGCATTCCAACCAATCTCAAATTTGCCACATCTCTATTTGTGGGATGTGCTGAAACCTCACAACTTAGGGATCTATTGTTATCATATCTTTTTGCACTATATACCATGACAATAAAGGAATTCAGTTCAGGAATTCAGTATTCCTGCATGGGGCCTGTTTCATTGCTCTTTTGGGAGCATACCTGAGAGGATTTAGTTTCCATTTTCTTCAGAATCTGAGCAGAGCGCTGACTCAGTGCATCGCACAGCTCCTCAGCACTTACGTGATCTGATGGGAGAAGAAACATATGTAGTACAGATGATGAGAGTCAGATCATGAACCAGCATTTTGCGTGAGATGTTGCTGCAGGTTTTATTTCTCCTTTATTAAATTCAGTAAGAACTGAATTAGGAGCTACATTGACTCACTGACTGTATTACTCAAATATCAGTAAGTGATTTAATTTTAAGTGTATCAGGTCTTTTGAATGGTAAAGGCATTTTTTTTTTTGCCTAAAATGTTCTAATTTACATACTTTATCACACCAGAGGTAGTTGATTAGTCAAGAAGTGTTTGGTTAAGAAGTGTTAGGCTCCTGTATCTAATGAGTAAGAGCCATTAAATTAGCACCACAAAAACTGCACAAATAACCTCACATTTGCCTTTAACCATGTTACGTTGTTAAGTAATGGCAAGCTTTGCTAACACCGTTTTTTATATGTTTGAGACAGTCAGAAACGTAACCCTGACTTGGTGAACCCAGTCCAGCATCTTCTGGCCATTCTTATCACTTTGAGCACCCAACTGACCACAAGAGAAAGACGGCATGTATGACGTTAATAACACATTCAATTGGCAACAGAAAATACAGTGAAATATTGCATAAATGTTATATGAAGAATATTTTAAAAATCATTTTGCTCTACAGTCATGCCATGGAGTAATTTTTAACAACCCATTAAAATTTAAGGTTAAACAAAAAGAACAATTTTGCCTCCATTTCCACTCGCAGAATTCCACTCGCAGGCCACAATTGTGTTGTGGTGCTTTTCGAGAGGGCAGCTTCTTCTAATTCTATATAACACCGCCTGTTTAGGGCCATTTTTTTTTGTTACAAAGCCATTAAAAATCAATGATATAATCAGTGTTATTATTGCTTTCCTGTACATGTGCTACCTCTCTTCATCAGTGTGAACCAGGCAGGAGTGTTTTTGGGATGAGAGGAGTGGTTGAGGAAATACTCAGCAGTGTCTTCCCCAACAAAACTGAGAAAGAGAGAGAGAGAGTGACACTCGCACACACCCCTTCCACACATCCCCACACTCACACACACC
>JBBPCX010068047.1:0-12609 GCA_037974365.1 Hydrocynus forskahlii | reverse complement strand
GCTGATTCAAAATACTGGATAGGAATCAGCAGTGATACTGAGGTTATTAAAGTCAACATGAAAATCATAATGCATTTTCTTTCCTGATGTATATCTGCCTGGATCGCAGTATCAGGGAGGGTTTCTGATCTCGCTGGGTATTTTGATTTGATGACAGGCGGGGGAGGTGACAGGACGCAGTGAGACATGATATTACTGTAGATTATTTTTCCCGTGCTGCCGATATCTCACAGGCCAAGTAGGGAAATGCAGAGTCTATTCTGACTTTCCAGAGAGGCACAAAGCCAAACAAAGCCATATAAACTCAAACACAACGGAGTCTTGCAAGTGAGCGCATCTTCACCGAAATCCCGAATAGGTTCAGAGACTAAGGCTTGTCTTTTTCCAAAGCAAGAAAGGGCGTCTGCCAATAATGGGTTTTTGTCTCTTTGTCTGACCTGCCAGAGACAATAACAGCAGACATTTTGCAGCGATTCGGCCCCGACAATGTATGCCACGCATGTTCCATTTTTCTCCTTAACACTAACTTTCGCGCCATTGATCGAAGCCCTTAAAAGACAGCTGGAATGAACTGAGTCATTCTTTAATCCAGTACAACCCCGGCATTACAAAGTGAAGCGGAGTGCACCGGAGCGTGCACAGCAATTTTAAGGGCAACGTTTACAAATCTTCTGAATGGAGTATCAGTACCAGTAATGGTGTTATTATTCTCTGTCTAATTTCTGTGAACAATGCAATTCAATGCAATGCCATAGTCAAGGGCAATATAGCCTCGTAAAAATAATCTTGTCGAGTTTCACCTTGTGTGGGAAGCTATTTTTGGGACACTGGCAGCCAGTTTTTAAAAGATATTCAGGCTACTCCAATTAAAATATGCACAAATAGCACAAAGTAAAAGGCATCAGAATCTGATGATCTTTGCTCGACAAGCCACCAACAACAATCTCAGCCAATCTGTGTTTCATTGCATACGTCACATGTGTAACATGTCAACGTCAAAGTCAAATAAACTTTGTTATCCCGGCTATATACATGTATACAATGAGACAAGATGGTTCGGCTCCAGATTTTACAGAATACAAAGGAATACACATATATAAATAAACTATAAATAGAGTAATTTTTAACATATGAAAATGTTGCATCAGCAGTCAAACAATACTGGAATGTATCTTTATACGTGCAAAAGACCAACAGTAGTTCAAATATTCAGTTAATCTATGAAAATACAGAAACTCTGAGACAGTATTCAAGGACAAATACAACATGGATGTGTTTTTTGCATGTTGCTGTATGTGCAACATAAACGGGCCAGACAAGCACACACGATCTGCATTAGAACCCTGGTTCTGTCCCTCACCTGAAAACTTATTTTTGAAGCACATCTACTTTTGTGTTAGTCTACCCACCAGCCTAAATGTTTTACATCAGGGGTTCATCATGCAGCCCACTGAACTGTGCAGAGTGGAAGGGTCTCCATGTCAAGCACCTGTTTCCTATGGGAAAGCAGTTCTGTGTCGACTTTATAGTTGCAAGTATTGAACTGAACAGCTTTGCCTTAGTTTTTAAGAACTGCTTACAATATTTCTCCTAATTTCCAAATAAAAATCTTGTTCTTTAAGGTGTCATTTTAAATGAAATGACAAAACATCAAAATAAGAGAAATTATGCTGTGTTTTCTAATTCAAAGAAAACAAATCTCTTGTTCACTCAAACAAAACAGCAGTAATTACCTTTGACATTACAGCTGTGCTTTTAAGATGTGATTCAGGTGATCAGTAATCAGTACCTCATAAGGCAGAATGAGGTGCTTGTGCAGGAATTTAACAGACACTGGCCTGGAACGGCTGTTATACTCATAGAGATGTCGATTTATAAATAAACTGCAGTGGTCTCTTACTTTTTTCTGGAGCTGTATATTTAAAATTGTGCTATTCTATAGGTTTTGCTGCTTCTGCTTTCTTATCTTGCTCTGTCCACTTTGCTGTTGTAACAATGCAAATTTCCCACCCACGGAACTAACAAAGGGTTATCTTTTATGTCATCTCTTATCTTACGTTATTCTATACCGTGTCGCACGACTCCTTCCAGTGGGTAGATGGTTTTTGTTCACTGGGCTAAAAGAAATGCACGTTTGGTTTAAACTGCGTCACTTTTGTTTGCCATGTAGCCTACCACAGACACATAAACAAGAGATTCCTGACTGTATGCTCTCTCACCTCGCGGGTCACTGAATGTGAGGGCAAGGAGAACGGAGCTAATGCTCTTTATCCCCGGGACGTAAACAACAGGTGACGGGGAGATACAACTCGCAAACCTGACAAGGAGTCTAGCAGAAGCAAACGGGGAGTGACAGAACATGCCCTACGGAGAGAGAGCGACAGGACCTGGCCTGTCTCTGGCTCGCCGAGGACGGGGTGAAATATAAGTCACGGGCACGGAGAGACGAGACAGGCAAGAATTCACCACTGACGCTAGCTGTGGACTGATCTCATTATGTTTAAAACTCCTGCCATGCAAGGATTTTCTTATTCTGGCTTTGAACTGCCGAGTCCGCTTCCGCTCCTCTCTTCTGTCTCTGGGAAGCAGCGTTGCTGGACGGTGTATCACTTAAATAAGAGAGCAATAATGGATTTGGCTCTAATTGGACAGTAGCCATCAGCCGCTAACTGCCTGGGCTATCAACAAAATCAAATGAATTCGGGCGTCCTAATAGCCGACCGCAGCAAATGAATGTGGAGGCGCCGTGTCCAATTCTCCTCTGCCTCTGATGCCGTCGCAGTTGTAATGCTTGAGCTTTGAAAGGCCCTGGCATCAACATAATGCCTCTTTGATTTCGGCGTATGAATGATGAAAACCCGCCGTAATGTGTTTGCATGGGGGGGCCGGCCACGATGGAGCAGGCATTTAATAACACATCAGTCAGCTTCATTACGCCCTAATGCGACTCCAGAAAAACGCCATTGCTCACTTCCCCTCAGAGTGAAGGATGAAATGAAAGGGAAAGCACAAGCTGAAGTTGATGAAGCTTTTTTCGAGGGATCTCCCGCGACCTTTCCTCCACCCCTGCAGGGGACAACACGCCCATTCCTTAATTAAAGAATAGGTCACATTTTGTAAAAAAAAGAATATTTATTTTATCAACTCCCACCACTTATAATCACACATAGCACAGCCTGGTTAAGTTGTATAACCTTCATTTGAATAATGCCACAGACTTGTGTAAAATAGACACTAAAATAAAATATTAAAAGCAACTTTAACACATCTCTGTATATACTATTTCTGCTACTGCTACTACTACTACTAATAATAACAACAACAACAAACAACAACAGTACTACTAATACTACTAACACTAATAATAACATACTACTACTACTACTACTACTACTATTAGTATTACTATTATTACTATTATTACTATTATTATTAGTAGTAGTAGTAATGTTTTGTTGTTTTATTATTATTATGATTATTATGACGATTATTATTAACAACAACAAAACAACATAACTACTAAGACTACCACCACCAATAATAATAATAATAATAACTTACTACTACTACTACTACTACTACTACTAATAATAATAATAGTAACAATAACAACAACAACAACAACAACAAGATAATAATAATGATGATGATGATGATGGATGAAGGATGAAATGAAAGGGAAGGTGAAAGACGGAACGGCTGTAGAAAGGATGGCGATCAAGCTGAAGTTGATGAAGCTTTTTCGAGGGATCTCCCGCGACCTTTCCTCCGTCCCGGCAGGGGATAATGCGCCCATTCCGTTGTGTTTGCTGCTTGTCTCCACATTACGAAGGCACACTGACCATTTAATGGCCATCTTTCCTGGCCTGTCACATCAATCCGTTCCGCTCCTGTTCCCCGCCAGCTGAGCGCCATTGCTGCTGACTAAACTGACGCTCCTCTCGCTTCTGCTCGCTTTTCAGAGCACAAATCCTCCAATTTTGTCTTAGATTTACAGTTTTAGGGGAAAATGTAATTGATTTAGGGCCTATCTACGGTGTGGAGGTTTTTTAAACTTCACACGCAGGCATCATTTACAAAAATGATTCCTGAAAGGACAATCCTCTGCAAGGGTCTTGGTTCTCCGGGCATGGCTCTTCTATTCCATCACGCCAAAGAAACCTTTTAGCACCTTTATTTTAAGAGTGTGGACTCCTGAAATTTCTGGCACTCAGCCGAGCAAAATAAAATCAACACAAGTGTGATCCCTTGGGCGACAAGTGCCATCGCCCTTCTGCATTTCAATTACCTCAGACCACAATAAAAACACAGTTACAAGCTTTCGATTAGCATTCAATTGTGGATAATGACTCTTAATCATGTTATGGTGTGCTTTGCGATACAAGCCATTCTTATTCCAGTTTACATGGTAACAGAATCACTGAATATTCAACTGAAAACCTGCAGCACAGCATGGTGCACAAGGTGATTTCCTCCCTAGGAGTGAAAATCCAGGATAAAATTACCAGAGATAAAGCTTTTTGCATACATTTGAGGGGGTTTTCTTTGTTCTAATACAGCGAGCGGAGCACCTCCACACTGAGGGCTCATTGTCCAAGCTGACCTGCTGTTCCCCATTAATCTTCAGAGCATTTGACCCAATGACCTCCACACACAACATATTGACTGGGCTGCAACACAAGCCCAAGCACAATCAGTCTTCTTCCCCCATCTGCCTCTCTCCCATCATCAGTCTCCAACCAAGACACGGCCCATTTTAATCCCAATTAACACCTAGAGAGATTAATTAAAGGATAGGTCCCTTTTTGTTAAAAAAACAAAAAACAAACAAACTTTATTTTATCAGCTCCTACCACTTATAATCACACATGGCACAGCCTTGCTAAGTAGTATAACCTTAATTTGAATTATGCCAGACTTATATAAAATAGATACTAAAATAAAAATGCATATGTCAAAGTAACTTCATCACTGGATCTACAGTTACTCAGAATCGTGGTCAAATGTACGTTATCTCTTGACAAAATGTACATCATCTCTTGTGCAAAAATAAGGACAAGAAGAACTTGTTCTCTAGCATGCCTGTAACTTTGCTGAGAAATACATTACAAAACGACATCAGATTCAGAATCAGTCAACTTTATTGATCTTGGAGAAAACTGCTTATGTTCGACTATGCAGAAACACAGAAACAAGAACAATATAAAGTCTAAATAAATGTCAAATAAAACAGAAAAATACGCAGTATATAATAGAATACACTGTGCTAAACACACAAAGTGCTGGAGTACAAATACTATAGATAAATAACTTCCTACTAATTCATTACTAGTGGTAGTCATTTTTACTGGGTCATCATTACTAGATGATGTGTTTCAGTAAATGTATTTGTGGTGTCTTCCACTATTTGTAGCACTGAGAGGATAACCAGTCAACATTTAATGATGCACAGCACCACTGGATTTCTGTCTGGGTTATGATTGTGTCTGCACAAGGAACCGAGCCAAACCGTGAACAAATGTTTTTCCGTTATAAATAAAGTGATCCGTACCTGAGCTGCTTGACGGCAGGGCCGAAAGTGGGCCGTAGCCGAGCTGACTGCATCACTGCTTTCTCATTGGTCGAAATGTCAGCACGACATGGAAAGAGGCCACACAAAAAACAACAATGGAGACTAACAGATTTACCCTAGGTGTACCAGGGCATCACTAAGTTTTCTGGATTAGGTTTTCATCGAATGGCTGAAGAATGTAGAGAAAATGTTTATAAACTAAAACCAGACTATAAATAATAAAAGACCACAATAACAAAAGCGGCTCTGACAGAAAAACTTTCCGCTGGTTCAACTCCATGGACGCGGTTTTGGGACGACCGGCCATAAACTGTGGAGAGAATTGAGTCACAAACGCCGTTAACGGACTGAGATACACTGGAACATCAATGTGTGCCGCAAGTTTAGTGGAGTACAGTTTAGGTGCAGCACGGTTCCTGTAGACCTGCGGAAAAGTGCCTAATGTCAGCCAGTCAGTCAGTCACTGACTCAGTGCCTCTTACTGAATTATAAACTGAAGTACAGTCATGCATTGCTTTAGATGTTATTAAAGTGTGACACACTGTCTATCAGATTTGAATACCTTTTCTTTTTAAGCCACAAGACAGTTAAGATATGGACCTTAGGATACTGCCTCTAGCAGTAGAGCAGTAGGTCGCAGTTAGATGAACTCCATGTTGGCCTTGGTGTGTGCTGGTAAAAGGTTTTTCTTTTTGTAAGCCTTGGAAAGGTTTTTCCTGTCCCTTAGATAGATAAAAATAAGCAGTTCCATCAAAATGGTCCGGCCAATAGTCTGCCAAGTGTCATGATCACAGGTGTGTTTACATTCACAGTCTGTCAGTCTCAGCCTTCAAAGATCACATAGTGGGAGTTTATGAAATGTGAGTAAATTGTTGTTCCAGCCTACTAGCAAGATGTTTCTTTCACTCATACACGACATGGGATTTTTCATAACAATCTATTGCCTGTTCAATATAAACACCAGGACTCCGGTAGGTCTGCTTTATTATTGTAAAAATCTATAAAAATCTATAAACTGAGTAAAACATCCTTGGTATGGAACTTTATTCTAGAACTTTATTCTAGAGTAGAATAAAGTTTCTCACTCACACCCCCGTACTGCCTCGCACTAGAAGTTGATGACCGACCAGCTACACGAATGGCTAAATCTAACTCAACATGCTAGTCAAGTGAAAGTAAAGTGAGTGAAAGTGAACATTCTGGCATGGAATTTAACCCATTCACCAAGTGTAGCAGCAGGCAGCCAGGAAAGGAACACAGCACGGGGGAGCAGAGTGTGGGGACGGTACCTTACTCAAGAGAACCTCAGTGGTGCCACTAGCAGTCCTGGGATTCAAAACCACAACCTTCTGATCACAGGGGCAACACCCTAACCACCAGACCACCAGTTACCCCAATAGATTTAAGCCAAACTAGATTAAACCAGTTTCCTCATGGAGTGTTTGCATATCAAAGTAAATGACAGAAATATCATGTGCATTGTTCAAGTAGACTGTAAATTAAAATATCAAAACATCGGCTTGCCTATATTTATAGGAATGGTTTGAGGAACCATGGTTGAGGTGTTGACTTTGCTCAGATCTCATTTAGTCCAATCATTGGAGGCCCCACCTCACAACTACACAGTATTATGCAAGTGGATTTATGTTTTTCCATGTATATAAAAAAGACAAACAGGACCGCATTGTGGGTTTTCTGTGTTAGAAAAGGAGATTAAAATGTATCATGTGAGGCACAATAACAAGTATGAGAGGCCTGGGATGAAAAGCAGTGAAAATACATACTAACAGCAAACGTCTTCATTTCCAAGCTGGACACAAATGAACATTGGAAGAGTTAATTCCACACAGGGCTTATTGCTGCATGTCTGCCCTTGCTTTCAAACCTGCTGCAAGAATTTGAATATATATATTAGAAAAAACTGTTTTCTAATCCCGAGTGACCGTTATGAGCGCGAGCAGCCAGACGTGCCCTCATTCTCCACCATAAAAGCTCCGGATCCATTTGTTTGCATATCATCTCCATAACCCTACGCCTATGCTGTCTGCTATTGTATCCTCCAAATGACTTTGAACTCTCGTTTTCAAAAGCACAAAAGTGAAACGCACACAAAAGAAAAAGGAAGCAAAAGAGAACCCACAGGAACCATCACACGCTTTGTGCTACAAACACTTTCAAGCAAGCACTATAAAGGTATACAAGCATTAATAATAAATGAATAACAGATCTGCTATGAAAGTACGCATTTGTGGGCAGAGCATGGATAGAGTGAATGATAAAACACTGGAGAACAGTATGCACAGCTATACATGACATTTTTGTTTGTTTGTTTTTTATTTGACCAAATAAATATGTAGGTTACTCAATAAGTCAAGTCAACCTTATTTATGCAGCCCATTATCTTACACAAAGGTTATTCAATGTGCTTTACAGAAATAGAAAACAATATAAATGGTACAAAGTAATAATATAAAAGAATAAAAGACAATTCCTGAAGAAGTGTTGAGATTTCTTCGAGACTTGCCACCTAGAAACCACCTAGAAACTCCACAGCAACTGCCCTCTACACCTGAGCAGCTCTCTAGCAATGCCCTAGCAACCACCTTGTATAGCATAACGACCACGTAGAAACGCCCTAGTAACTACCTCCTAGACCACAGCAACGGACTACAGCCCGATTCATTTCAATGGGCAGGCCCACAATAAATAAACAATATACAGTAAACCTGTCGCGGGGGTTACATTCCAAGAGCATCCGCGTATAGTGAAAAAACACACTGTTGTGATGTGGTAAAAAAAATGCCTAATTTATAGTGCAAACCCTCAATATACCTCCAAATATATGCAATATACCCCAAAATCCTTTATTTCATTTTAAACACTGCTTAAGACATCACCCTGAAAGAAAATGTAAAGGTAAACCCGTATTTGTACTGCACAGTTTACACTGAACTCCTGCAGTGCTAGAATGTAAATACAGATGTTACCCCTGTATAGACTGGACTGTAATTAATGCACGGGCGTTTTCTTTGGTATAAACAGGTAAATACAGTAATAAATTAATTGAATTACTGTTATAAAAATACAGGGCTTTAAGAAGAACAAAATGAAAAACACGAGAGCACTCGAGACGCTCCACAGGGGAAATTCTGGACTGCAGCGTCACAGGGCAGCAGCCAATCAGCAGCAAAGAGAAATAAATAACGCTCTCGGATTGGCTACTTTCAAACCTCCCTCCTCTGAGTACAGCTGACTGTGATGTCCGGGCCTCGTCCGCCACGCCCCCGTGCTGGTTGTTTATGTTTGGGTTGGACCTGAACAGATTTCCTTGGTAACCGCCGCCCAAACATAAACAACTCAGCACGAGGACGCGGGGGTGTGGCGCATGAGGCCCGGATGCCACAATCAGCTGTTTGAAAATCCGCAATGGACTGAAACCATGCTTGCTGAGCCGCGTTAAAGCGTGGGGTTACTGTATATATACACACATCTGATGTATAGAGAGAGCATTTATGCTACTTTACTTCTGGTGACCCCAGTCATGACCTTGGCCGATGCAAATGTCTTTTCCTGGCCACACTGTCTCAGGTTGGTCTCCATGGCCCCACTCAGTTCAGGGGTCAAACCAATTGCCTGGTCATCCACTTTGCTAATCATAGCTCGAAAGTGGGCCACACGCCTGGCGTCCCGCGGATCTGGCGTTGTAAAAGGCTGTGGCTGGCAGCACAATGGGCCTTTGTGTGGGAGGCAGGCCGAGTGACAGCACGCTGCTGGAGCGCACGCAGCACGTCAGACTGGAAACTGGACCGAGATGAATGCAGGATGTGGCGTGACCCTGTGTAGTTTGTTATGGGGCTTTAGGCTCAAAATACACACTTGCTGACACACTGATACACCAGTTACCACACACAGAAACACACCACGCCGTGGATACATGCTATTCATTACTCCAAACTGCCTTCATTTTGATCTAAAGCCATATGCCTAAATGCTCGAAATGAGCTTCTGAGGAAAATATAACTAGCGAGTGTGTATGTTACCCCCCACCAGTTACGGCTGGAAAAGCATCCCAGGTGGCTCCTGATGAAACTGCTTGGGAAAACGCTAAGGGTGTGTAAAAATGCATCAAAGCAGAGGGAAGATGTCAGATCTCGTCAGAACACGAACCCAAGACTCCGCCCCTTTTCCCCACAATGACTCTTATCTAATTCTAGACCTAATTGTAGTCCTAATCAAGTGACTCTAATCAATGGAGATAAATATCTCAGACTTCTGTAATCAGATTTTGCTTCTGTATTCAGCATCTTGCTTGTAGGCTGGAACAACAATTTACTCAAATTTCATAAACTCACACTTTGTGATCTCTGAAGGCTGAGACTGACAGACTGTGAATGTAAACACACCTGTGATCATGACATTTGGCAGACTATTGGCTGGACCATTTTGATGGAACTGCTTATTTTCATCCATGTAAGGGACAGGAAAAACCTTTCCAAGGCTTACAAAAAGAAAAACCTTTTACCAGCACACACCAAGGCCAACATGGAGTTGATTCAGATTTATTGTATCCCGTTATTCGATTTATCTGGTTTGAATAACCCGGCCTGTTTTTCTCGCTGCTTTGTTACGCTCGCTGATTCCGTTTGCCTTTCTGGACTCAGACTATGTGGATTCTACTCTTGTACTTGGCTCTATGGCTATTCAGAATTATTTGCTTATTGGACTTCACTTGGGTTTTGGAACTCTACCAGTATCTGTTGTTTGTATTCTGCTTATTTACAGAATAAACCTGATGCCAGATTTACTTCGTGCTTGGATCCATCATGGTCTAAACCTGACAGGTCTTCTGAAGACCCAATAATGTAACATTATTTTGATTGTTGACAACATAACTCTATGTTTTTAACCCTAGTTTGGACATCATTTATTATTGCCCAAGTCTACATTTAGTTTACATAGACATATATGTACACATTTTACAATACCGAATGTCCATATTTATATTTCTAGATTGTATAGTGTACATTTTATACTGTACTGTTAGTAGTATTTTATTCTATGCTATTGTTTTCTTAATTTTAGCTGCTATTAACTTTATTCTGTCCACTTTCTGCAGTGACAAAGCAAATTTCCCACTTGTGGGACTTATTCCTAATTCCTATCTTATTCCTAAAAACAAAAGAAAAAGAACTTTTAACCGGCACTAGTACGCGCACAAACATGTACCTCCCAGCCCCAAAGGCCTGTGTGACGGTCCATGCTGCTGAAATGCAATTCAGCTTAGTAGGATCACGGAGGAAAGTCTAAATTGAACGAATCTGCACTGAGAGAACTAGTCTCCAACTTGAATGGCCTCATTACGACAGTTAATGACACATTCCTGCCCAAACGCTGAAGTTAATTATGTGAGAAGGCTCTTTGACACTCGATTTCAATCTCTATTAAAACGGAACAAAAAACGGCATCCGTTAACCATGTCAAACTCCAAAAGAGTTCTACTTCCCTTTCAACCCAAAGTCTCCATTCACTCCTGCCAACAAAAGGTGTATCAGGATCACCTTAAGACTAACAGACATGTGGTGTGTGTGTGTGTGTGTGTGTGTGTGTGTGTGTTGTCCCACAAAGCCCTGTGAAAACATGCTTTGTGCCCAGACCTTGAGTGAAAAGCGCTTTCCCTCCAGTCTCAGTGTGAAGCGGTATTGACGCTATTCAACACTTTTACAGGCGCTCCGTCACACACCCTCCAGAGACGACGGTCTCATGTGAGCTACAGGAGAAGCGCCTTGATCCTATTAATGAACAGAGGAATATTTATGAAGTTCAAGCTATGTGTGTGTGTTTAGGGACACACATGAGAGATGGAATTACACGGCATATGAAAGAGTATCAAGAATAGTCCAATACTCCAGGGGTGTCGATCCAGGCACGTTTTCATTTATTGTTATGCATATTAAGCCAGATCAAATTACTTTGCTCTTTAAAGAGTACTTTACCCCACTTCCATAGACCATTGGTGATGAAATTTTTGTTAAAGTGGAATTTAAATGTCATTTTAGGCGGTTAGTTTATTTTTTAATCTAATGACAGCATTTATAGTCACTACACTATAACTGAATCACTTTCCTTACGAATATCGAATAGTTTTCATCATTTTGAGTGCGGATGAGGTGGTTCGGTTCAGTTTCAGACCGAATTTTCCTGAGCTCATACTCAAAAGCTGACGTCATGCTTTTTCATGAGTATTTTACCCCACTTCCATTGACCATTAGTGATGCATTTTTTACTGAAGTGGAATTTAAATGTCATTTTCGGTGGTTAGTTTTTTTTTTTTAATCTAATAACAGCATTTATAGTCACATCTACACTATAATTTAATCACTTTCCCCACAAACATCAGACGGTTTTGATCACTTTGAGTGCGGATGAGGTGGTTTGGTTCAGTTTCAGACAGAATTTTCCCGAACGCGGACTCAAAAGCTGACGCTGGGGGTCAGGTCAGGTCAGGTTTACACAGAAAGTTATCAGGCTTTATTTGTGTTCAGACCAACATTTTAAACCCAGATTTTGTTATACATAGTAAAATTGAAGTGACTTTACTTTAGCATTAACTGGCAGCTCAGCAGATCCCACCTAATTTGGATGAGCTTTCAAACTTTAATATGCACAATGTGGCTGCATTATGCATGGAAACACAAATTTGAGACCAGACTCAATATTAAATGACTCCAGGCCAGAAAGATGATGACTGAAGCCTTCCTAATATACTCAGACATACACACAGCTTGGTATTGCTATTTTTGTGAAGACTTCCACTGACTCATATAACAGCATACACTAGATGGTCAAAAGTATTGGGACACACCTGTTTTCCAGGGTTTGGGTTCTAGACCACTTACTTCCAGTGAAGGACAATCTTAATGCTTCAGCAGACTTCAAGACATTTTGGACAACACCATGCTTCCAGTTTGTGGAAGAACCTTTTCTATTCCAGCATGACTGTGTCCCAGTGCACAAAGCGAGCTCCATAAAGACGTGGC
>JBBPCX010068046.1:0-12610 GCA_037974365.1 Hydrocynus forskahlii | reverse complement strand
TTAATGCACTTTTACTGCACTTTTAATGTTCTTTTATGTATTCTTTTACCTCTTTTACCCCTCTCATTATCTTGTTTATTTTTCTCTCATTTTTCTTTATTCTTATTTTAATTTCCATTGCTGTAAAGCACATTGAATGACCTGTGTATGATAATTTGCTATATAAATAAACTTGAAACGTGAACTTGAACTCTGGTGGAATAGGGTCTAATGTTAGATTGTTTGCAACACATTCTTCAGGTTACCTTGTAACAGCTTTCAATGACAGGTGTAACAAATCCACAGTGAACCAAATGGACTATGTCTGAAAGTGCATTCATGAGAACATGTATCACAGCATTTATGAAAGTATGTTTCAGTGACACACCGCTCTACCATAGAAACAAGTAGATTGTATTTTTTGACATACTGCTGTTTGTTACATTTCATCACTTGATGTTTAAATAATTGATGATGACACACTGACCACACATACTCTGGACCTGTATGCACTTTATCTCTCAATTGTTCAATGGCATAGTCAGTGTTTTGCAATTTGTTTTTTATTTCATTACTCTTTTCAGCATTTCTTCTTTTCATATTCTCTGCATCAGTTATGTACTTATTTACATTGTACTTTATCACAGTTGTCCTAAACTGTTCATCATTGGCATACTTATCTACGCTATACTGCATCACAGCTTGTCTATATTGTTCATCCTTTGCATACTTATCAACGTTATACTGAATCACAGATTGTCTATGTTGCTCATCATTTCCATACTTCTCAATGCTATTTTGCTTGACTCCTCCTCTGTGTATCACATTTGCCAGGTATTTTTCAATGCTTCGTTTTTTCAAGTCTTCTCTGTAACATTCATTGTCCCAATATCTTTTGATGCCTCTCTGTACCTTCTCAGTTCTTAGTAGTTCACTTTTTGCATACTGTTTTCTCAGCTGTTCAAGTTTACGTAAACTAGATGTGCAAGTTGACTTAGCAGTGTACTTGGCACTTGTATTATTGTGCTGTTCACATTCCCCATGACTGTTTTTCACACATAGAACTGGTTCGTAATGACAGTTGTTAAAATGCTTTAAATAAATGCCTCTTTGAACACTGTTTATGTTAGAAAAGCAAGTAGAAGGTGCACATTTGTACCACCTGTTATTTGAGTGTGTATACACACTAACACCAAACACATTTGCCGCTGTTTGAATCTCAACTTCTGAAGCCCAAGTTCCAACATGTTTCATGTGTGAATTAGCTACATATTCTGCAACACTTGAATAGCCCCGTCTCAAATAAATGCAATATGTAGATTCATTCTGTAACATATGCATAACAACAGCACGTCTAATTTTCCTGTGCACTTTATCATTTCCACTCACTGCAAACGCTACTGATCTAAAAATACAATTGCCGTCACCAACAATACTCTGAACTTGACACGGTTCACACGTTTCAGCTGATCCAGTCATCTGTTCAGCTTTACCTTCACAGTAAGTACTATCCAATTTTAAACAAATGTCTTTTTGCTGTTTCACTGTTAAGGGACAGAATTTAAATGGAATGCCGTTGCATTCACCAAGTAACTCAATATCGCATAAGTTGTGCTGAGCTGTCAAATCACTAGTTGTGTTCTGTATACCTTCAGAAAGGAACTCCTCTGGATCCGTTACAGTCACAGATGTAACCTTTTGCTTGACATCACTTTTACATTTGTCAACAGCATTCTTACATTTGTCAACAGCACTGTACCTAGATGTATACGAGTCATTTACATTACTAACCTTCTGACCTTGCAGTATATTATCAGTGTGCATGGATCCACTTGTCTTACATTTCACTTGTCTCACAGACTTACAGACCTCAGATGAAATGTTACCTTGGTGCTCAGTGCATGAGTTCCAGCTGCTGGTGAAGACTGCATGTTGCGTTGGAAGACACAATTTCTCACTCTCTGTAGAGACGCTGTCGCTATTGGTGACGTGCTACAACTCCACTTACTTCAAACTGTTCATTACATGCTCCCACCGATAATCCCATACATGATATATGCTGCAGCAGTGAACCAATATCTGCATGATAAGCTAATAAGCTTTTACCTGAATCAGAGGTGGACAGTAACGAAGTACATTTACTTGAGTACTGTACTTAAGTACAGTTTTTGAGTATCTGTACTTTACTTGAGTAGTCTATTTTTTTGGAAACTTATAACTTTCACTTCACTACACTTGAAAGACAAAATCGTACTTTTCACTTCACTACATTTCTATTAAGGTTCTCATTACTCGTTACTTTCACTTCTGAAAATAGGTGTTATTGTCTCACTTTTCTAAAACGTGATTGGTTTTTTAGCAGATGACAGCCTATCACAAATCACCAGTAGTGTTACGTCACGTCTATGCTGTAACACTGCAACGCCAGCATTTCTTAAACACGGTCAATCAGTGGAGGGAGAATCAGAGTTGGGGACTCGAGGCAGCTATTTTAACGAGGAGTCGTTGGAAAGGTCTCACCGAGCCCTATCTAACCATCTAACATTCTACCTTATTCCTTATGCTTCATCTTCTACAAGCAAGTTAGATGCTTTAGGCATTGTAAGTGTGGTGGCAATAAATCTACCAATGCAGGAAAATATTTTTAATACTTAAGTATTTTTGGAAGCAAGTACTTCAGTACTTTGACTTAAGTGAAATTTGACTGTATGACTTTCACTTGTATTGGAGTAACATTTGAGTAGTGGTATCTGCATTCTGGAACTCTGAGAAAATTCAGCACATGAGTTTACAGACACATTCATTGCCAAAGAATCATTGGTTATGACCACTGGTTCTGAGAAGACAGTTTCAGCAGAGGTTTTGACCACAGGTTTTGAGCAATGCAATGACCAACGCAATGACCAATGCTATGACCAGGGTTTTTTGCACCAGCTGCCTCGACCACACCGGTTGGTGTCAGACCTTCTGCATACACACCCTTGTCAGTCAGAGCCATTTTTGAAAAAGGTGGTCCATATACCTTTCCCATGTTCTGGCACAGACTGGTATGCAGGCAACACACACTGCTCCACGCGCCACTTCTGAGCAACCTTGGACCGTTGTTAGGCTTTTGTTCGGGGCATCTACAAAACAACAACACATGTGACGTACACATCATGCACACACAATTGATCACCTATTAACAAATGGATCTATGCAAACCAAGCATAATAAGTGTATCATACAAAATACCAGCACATTAAAACTGTAAAGCATCTAGATGTGAAATATACATTATCAATTTAAAACATTTCTGCAGAATTCAAGTTTTAAATAAAGTACATACAAAATACTAAACTAAACCAAGACCCATTGCCTCTTCTAACCATCAGCTGTCACGGGTGAGCAATGAATGACCCCAGCATGCAGTTGTGAGTACAGCTAACATGTTTATGTGGGGCTCATGTGGGTTTATGAAGGGTTTAATCAAGGGCCTCATTTAGGCAGCCCCACTGGGCCCCATAAAGATTTGTCCTCAGGTTCCATAGTGGCGCCACCTGTGGTAGCCCACCTGGATCCCTAATGGAGCCAATATGAGCTAAATTGGGGCCCATTTGGGCAAACTCACAGGGCTCATGTACGGAGCCACTACTGTATGCCCATTTGGGTAAATTATGGGTTTTTAACAGGCTAAACCTTTTGGGTAAATGGGCTATATACCTGGGTCCCACAAAGGTTATTTTTCAGTTATTAAAACTATATACTTTATGTAAATTTGTTTTGGCTAAAATCTAAATTTACACCATTTACTATTTTTACACAAATTTACACCATCTACTACTTCTATAATTCTTATTTAATTTTAAAATGCAAGTACATGGCTTATGTTAATAACAGGCAAAGGAGGCAAAAACTGGCATTAAGGTTTCACAAATGTTATTTTCAACTTTGTCAAGACATTTAAAAATGAAAAAATATGAAAACATTCAGAAAGTAGTTTAAGTAATGACATTTATTATCTGACACTAAATAAAACAGAACACTGTAATTTGTGAAGGTATGGCAGTGTATGAACATATATTTTTACAACTATGCAAATACATAAATATATGCACCTTGAATAAATAATATCACTACTTTAATACATAAATAATTGTTATCAACATGTTAAGGAGGAACTACAGTTATGCAATTGTAGAATTACAGCCACCACTTCTGAACCACCATCATGTGGGCATCAGTGTAAATGAGTGGGATAACCCTACACTAATATGTCATTCACATCATCAAATGCTCTCACATGTACAAATTAAGCATCTAAAAGGCAAAATGCCAAAACCATTGCACTTGACACATTATCATCTCCCTTAAAAACATGCATTAACATGGTACCTCACGTCAGCTAAGGTGCAACCAGGGGTGGACCAGGGTGTTCTAGAAGAGTCCACAATGGCTGTTCAGTACACGGACGCTGGCCTGTCTTTCTCGGCCTACATGTAGACCTCTGCACTTAACAAAACGTAAAAAATGGACTATCAAATAATTACGACACATGAATGGGATATTTACGTAACACCACAGATTTACAAACAAAGTTAACATCAGTCACACACTCCATTAGCATATCTCTTCCTTTAGCATCCCCTATCCAAAGTACATCAAATTCACAATTTAACTGAAAACAACATTTTATCTTATATACGCACACACATCACATACAATAGACACAAAGGTTAACAATTACCTTGTGTGCCTCTTACACCGTATGTAGATTTAGCTTCCCTTTAGTGCTGCACAACTGTTCTCTGTGACAATCTTGGCTTTTTCCCTACAAAGTAACAATGAAGTTTTTTTTCATGACTTGAAACCAGACTTAACCGAAGCTGCAAGTGCCATAATTTTGAGAAAAAAGCAAATGGCATATTCACTTTAAAAGTACACACACATTCACAATGGCTTAAAAAATCAAGTATCCACTTCAATAAACTTGCGTATTTTCCAAATATGAAAACTGAGTAGTGTGAAAGTACAAGCGTCACCTATCAATTTTATCTTATAGCCTCTCTCTGTCACAGAGTCTGACCTGAATGACTGAAAGTTTGCCCAGTTGTAGCGTAGAGGATGAGCCCAGTCACAGATACACATGAAAGAGCTGGTAATCTATGTGCTTTGTTCTGAGAATGCTCCACAGAAGAGAAGAGATTCCCACCAAGGAATCCGTGTTCTCACACACACACAGAAAGGGTATATAAAGAGAGGTTCTGACTGGCAGAGTACTCACGGTACCGAGAGAAGAGGAAAAGGAGCTGGGCACACTACTCCAATGTCTGTGTGCAGGAAATCACATATTTCCTGTTTATATACACTACACGTGAGTTACTTCCGATGCCAAATGACATCACGTGACCTGGTGTGGGTGACAGCACCCCCCCCCAGGACCGGCACCAGATGGACCCGGTTGGGAAGACACCTGAAGACGGTAGTCCTGGATGAGTGAAGGGTCCAAGATGAAGCGGCTGGGGACCCAGGACCGTTCCTCTGGGCTGTAGCCTTCCCAGTCGACGAGGTACTGGGTACTGTGTCGCGAGTCCAGGATCCGCTGAACCGTGTAGGCAGGACCACTGTCAATGCTCCGAGGCAGAGGAGGGGCCGGAGCCTGGGGAGACAGAAGGGAGAAAAACACAGGTTTAAATTCTGACATGTGAAATATGGGATGGATCCTGAGTGAGGCAAGCAGCTGGAGCCGGAAGGTGACAGGGTTGATGTGTGGAGGTGGATGTTCCTGGTGGATAAGTAAACCCTCTATCCGAGACAATGTCCTTGGGGAACATGCTTGATGACCAACTCAGCAGTTGTCTCAGCAGGTGCACAGCCTTGGAGAAGCGGTCGACAATGGTAAATATCGTATTTTTTCCTTGGGAGTCAGGGAGTCCAGTCACAAAATCCAGGGCGATGCGTGACCATGGTCGTCGTGGAACAGGGAGTGGTTGGAGCTCCCCGGCAGCCGCCGTGTTTAAAGTCTTAGCACGAGCACAAGTGTCACAGGCTTGGACAAATTCTTTAGTGTCTGTCTTCATAGTGTTCCACCAAAAGGTGCGCTGGAGTAGAGAGAAGGTTCTAGAAAGACCTGGATGTCCAGTGACGGCAGAAGAATGAGCCCACTGGAGAACTTCCTGGTGCAGTCCTGTGGGGATGAACAGTCTGCCTGGTGGTGTCTCCGCTGGTGGTGGTTCCAAGGCGTGCCCCTGGAGAACTGGATCTTTCAACCCCCACCGGAGAGGAGCCAGGATGAGTTGCGATGACAGGACAGGTGGGGGGTCCGTCCAGGGACTCTCCACTTGATGTCGTCGGGAAAGTGCATCAGCTTTTGTGTTCTTGGACCCCGGATGGTATGAGAGAGGAAGTGAAACTGTTCAAAGAACAACGCCCACCGCAGGTTAAGTTGTTTGGCCTGGCGAATGGCAATGAGGTTCTGATGGTCCATCCAGACTGTGAATAGGTCACCGCCACCCTGGAGCCAGTGATGCCACACTTCTAGAGCCCACTTGATGGCTAACAACTCACGGTCCCCTACCCTGTAATGTTGCTGAGTGGGGTTGAACTTTCTAGAGAAGAAACTGCACGGATGCAGTTTCTGGTCTGGACCTCGCTGTGAGAGGACAGCTCCTACGCCCACTTCAGAGGCATCCACCTCCACAACAAATGGCTTGCCTGGATTAGGATGAAAGAGAATGGGAGCTGAAGTAAACTCGTGACATAAGGTGTGAAAGGCTTTGATGGCTGATGAATTGAGTGCAAAGGTTCTGGAGGTGGGTTTGGTGAGAGCAGTGACAGGTGCTCCAGTCGAAATTAAGCCCTGGATAAATCGTCTATAGAAGTAAGCGAACCCCAGAAAACGTTGCTGCTGTTTAAGCGTCCTGGGTAGGGGCCAAGAGCGCACAGCCTCCAGCTTCTGAGGATCCATGGCCACACCCTGTGGGGAGATGACAAAACCTAGGAATGTGGTGGAGTGCTTGTGAAAAGCACGTAACTCCAACTTACAGAACAGCTGGTGGTCCAGCAACCTCTGAAGAATTTTTCTGACATGCTGGGTGTGTTCCTCTTTTGACTTGGAGTAAATGAGTGTCACCAAGATATGCAAAGCACCATCTACCCAGCATGTCACAGAGAACGTCATTTATGAAGTTTCGGAAGGCAGCTGGACTGTTACACAGGCCAAACGGCATAACCAGGGTCTCGTAGTGGCCGGTGGGGGTTATGAAGGCCATCTTCCACTTGTCACCCTCTCTGATGCGGACTAGGTTGTAGTCGCTCCGCAGGTCCAGCTTGGTGTATATGTTGGCACCAGAGAGGGCGTCCAGGGTGGTGTTGGTGAGAGAGAGTGGATGACGGTTTTTTATTGTGATGTTATTGAGTTCCCCACGGCCGCAGGTGACGATGATGGCAGAAGGGTGCCATTACGGAGACCTTCGGCGACGTACTCTTCCCCCTGAGAGAGAGAGTGCAGACGGCCGCGGGGTGGTAGGTCGTAGGGTCGTAGGGTCGATGGGGTGGCAATTTGACAGCTCGTTGTTTACTGAAGACCACTGCCAGGTCCCACCGCCAGGTCATGATACAGGACAGAAATGGCCTCCAGGTCAACATCGGGGACCTCAGACTCCCCGGAGCATGGGGCCAAGATGATAGACGGTGATGAGAGCTTGGTGAGATAGAACTGGATTTTTTCTGAGTGATCGTTGATATTCATCTGAATTGGTTGAGTGCATTTGATAATGGGACTGTTAAAAAGTTGCCGACAGTGATGTGTACTGGCTGAGATAACACCTCAGATCGGATGTCCAACTTGGCAGCATAAGCCTGATCGATAAAATTCCCAGCTTCCCCTGAATCAACGAAAGCAGTGGTCACGATCTGTTGTTGGCCCAGTTGGAGACCTACCTGGATGGTGAGATGGGAAACGGTCTGTAGACAGGAGGTGGCAGCCAGCGGACCAGGTGAATTCCTCCCCCTCTTCACCTGGTCTGACCGTTTCCCGGGAGGAGAGGGCAGACAGCTCGATGGTGATCAGGGGAGGCGCAATAGGTGCACAGGCCTTCGCGGTAACGATGTTCCTTCTCCACTGCGGACAGGAAGGTGCGTCCGAGCTGCATGGGTTCCCCGGCTCCGCTAGAGTGGGCCTCTGAGGTGAGTGGTGGTGGTTGTCGAGCCGTGGAAGCAGCTGGTTCCGAAATCCTCATCCGAGGGGCAGGTTTGGGCCTGGAGCTGAGGCGTAAATCCACCTGGAGGGCAAGTTGAATCATACCTTCAAAGGTGGACGGTAGTTCGCGTCCTGCCTGCTCATTTTTCATTCTCATGGATAATCCTTCATAGTAGGCTGTTCAGAGGGCAGCGTTACTCCAGGACGTTTGGACTGCTAAGGTCCTGAATTCGGCTGTATTCTTGCTTACGTCACTGATGAGAATCCACCACCACTTCACTCTCAGAATGCTGGAAAGCGGCTTTGAGGTGCTGCATGAAGAACTCTTAGGAGTGAGCAGCTGGGCTGTTGGCTCTCAAGATAGCCCACTCCACTGCCTGCCCGGTGAGGAGGGAGGTGAGAAATGCGATCTGGCTGCGTTTTGAGAGGTAGTGTTTAGGCTGAAACTCAAATAAGAGAGAGAGATTAATGAGAAAGACCTCGTACGTCCCATCCGTCCCATTCCATTTGTCCGGTAAAGCCATCTTAGGTAGAGTAGAAGTAGCAGGTGAAGGTGGTTGGACCACCAGCTGGGGAGCAGGCTCAGCAGGATGATCTTCAGGAACCTGCCGCAGAACCTTCCGCTCTGAGTCCTGCTGCCTCCTACTTTAGATTCACTATCTTGACCACCTGCTGAGTGACTGCCTCCCAGACATGAGCGAGATCCGCTGGGCTCACTTGGGACACACATTCTGTCATGGAGACTGACCTGAATGACTGAAAGTGGATACACGCGAAAGAACCTGAGAACGCTCCACAGAGGAGAAGAGATTCCCTCCAAGGAATCGGCGTTCTCACACACACACAGAAAGGGTATATAAAGAGAGGTTCTGACTGGCAGAGTACTCACGGTACCAAGAGAAGAGGAGAAGGAGCTGGGCACACTACTCCAATGTCTGTGTGCAGGAAATCACCTATTTCCTGGTTATATACCCTACACGTGAGTTACTTCCGATGCCTAATGACGTCACGTGACCTGGTGTGTGTGACGGTCTCAATTTTAGATTTGTGGCCCAATCAAAAGCCTTTGGGGCTCATCAGTGGTCTGCGGCCCAGTGGTTGAGAAACTCGGGCCTAAGACATCCTGCAACATTTTCTACATATTAACGTTTGAAAAAAATCTTACACATGACAACATTTGATCTTTGTCATCATTAATCTTGTTATGTAGCCAAACAACCCATAATCTATTAACCTGATTGTATACATTACCACAACAGTCAAGTAGCACAGAACGACGTCTTACCTTCATCTAGTGATGTTACGAAATGTGCTGAGACTTCGAAACGCCTGTCGAGTAATGAAAACCCTAATCCCTCTCCCAGACCCGCTCACCCTTCCCTCATTGGCTGCAAGACATGATACAGCAGCAGCATCCCCAGCCTCACACTCCGATTGGCTGAACTACAGCAATCATCCAGTGTGCACGCTTCCAGACACTGTCCGGATTGGCCAAAGGAGTGCATTAGTCAATTGTACACGTGATGTTCATTTAGCTCGCTGGCGCCAGGTATTACTCTTTAAAGCAATGAAACTACAGCAAATAATTACATACTTACACATTACATCATTCATCTTTTATAACAGAAAGTTTTAATAATTTGCTTATAATGCTTGACGCATCTCACAACTATTCATCATTACCCTGTGTTGTTTTTTCATCCCGCAACTATTTATTTATCATTACTCTGTGGCTCTCTGTGACTGCTGCTATATTCTTTTCTTATTATTCTTTAACTTATACCCATTACATTTTCTTGCATCACTTTGGATAGCTCTTCTTATATTTCTAATATATTCTTATATTTCTTATATTTTTATTTTCTTCATTTCCTTCTTTCATTTATAACTGTTAAACTATGCCAGTGTACTACTACTGCTAGAAACTGAATTTCATGGAAGAATCTTCCCAAGGGATTAAAAAAGTTTTTATCTATGTATCTATGTATGTATGTTTGTATCTATCTATCTATCTATCTATCACACCTTATTTGGTATTCCTCCCAGTATTGCAAATTCTACCTTACACACAACATTGCATTCCTCCATATATTCATTGTGGCACATATACTTGTCTTATTACCACACGCCCAAACATGCACACCAATCCTTTTGCCAATCACATAACACACTCACCATATACAAAACCTACACTGAGAAAACGTGTGTGGCTTTCTTACAAACACATACCATTTAGGCAATTAATAATAAATAATAAAACACCTTACCTAAATGTAAACAACGGGGTCATTGATTACACAACCCATGATAATACCATCATTACATTACTCTCCTTTTTAGGCATATGACTGCCTTAAAAAATCTACGCTGCTTTTGTTGACCCTATAATGACTGCATGTCGACACTAGATGGAATTCTCAACATAGTAATGAGGTGTTCTTAAACAAAAATACATTAAAATGCTTTATAAAAACAAGGCTGTATATGAACATATATTTTTACAACTATGCAAATGCATATACAATACATGCACCTTGAAC
Source organism: Hydrocynus forskahlii (assembly GCA_037974365.1). NCBI lineage: Eukaryota > Metazoa > Chordata > Actinopteri > Characiformes > Alestidae > Hydrocynus > Hydrocynus forskahlii. Next base: position 1,912 of record JBBPCX010068046.1, on the reverse strand, counting down.
AAACTGTAGTAGTACATAAACAATTGTTATCAACGTTAAGGAGTAACTACAGTTACACAGTTTTAGAATTACAGCCACCACTTCTGAACCACCATAATGTGGCCACCAGTTCAAACGAGTGGGACAACCCTACACTAATATGTCATCCACATCATCAAATGCTCTCACATGTACAAATTAAGCATCTAAAATGCAAAATGCCAAAAAAACATAACTGCACAAATATAGTCTGATCAATCTCGCAACAGGCTTCTTGTCAATAATCATCAAATCCATGTGTGAATTTGCTAACAGCCTGCCTGCCATATGCACATTAAAGTTGGTGAATTTGCATACATTGAGCTAAAGCACAATATCTCATCAACCCTCAGTCCTATTGCCACCTAACGTCATACAAACATGTATGATGAAGCTTTAAACAGCCCATTCCTGCGGGATAAATAAAGTTTTCTGATTCTGATTCTGAAGACATGTCAACATCAGCCAATAAATAGCACTATGGCACATGAAATGGCTCTGCCTTGACATTATTGCTTCTGTCTCCTCAAACCGCTCACACATTTGAAGTCCCCACTCTAAGATGTAGGTCCATCAATGACTAACACATCAGTCACATAATCAAACCCTACCATAGAAAACAATGCCAAAATGTGCAAATTCATGCTATGTCACCAAACTCTGTGTTCTCCTTGACCAACCATCCTCAAACTATTCACATTGTACCACTTGGTTGTGCTCTGGCACACATTCAAACATTGCAGTGATTTTCTGCCTATAACTCATGACCAGTGACACAAACAATTGCTTTTTACTGATAAATTCTGCCCTCTGTCGCAACTTGTATGGTTTTGATACTACAAGAATGTGTGCCAACTGTTGTGAACATCAGCCACTGGGAGCTGCTACAACAAGATACTTGGATATCTTCTATAAACTTCATGAATGGGCTGTGCAGCTGAATGTGTTCTAACCTGTCAGCATTGCGGTTTGGAGGACTGGGCGCAGCTTGGACCCTGCTCATTGCCATTCACGGCTATATTTAGGGGTCCAAGCACGCAGTGTGCAGGATCCCTATTGTATCTATGCTGATTTTTAGGGGTCCAAGCATGCAGTGCGAAGGATCCCTATTGTATCTATGCTGATTTGGGGTCCATGCACACAGTGCGCAGGATCTCTATTGTATCTATGCTGATTTTTAGGGGTCCAAGCACGCAGTGCGCAGGATCCCTATTGTATCTGTACTGATTTTTATTTTTTATTTATTTATTTTTAGGGGTCCAAGCACGTAGTGCGAAGGATCCCTATTGTATCTATGCTGAGTTTTATTATTACGGGTCCAAGCACGCAGTGCGAAGGATCCCTATTGTATCTATGAGGACTTTTAGGGGTCCAAGCACGCAGTACGAAGAATCCCTATTGTATCTATGCTGATTTTTATATTATTTTTCTCCCTCAAAACGCATTGGGGAGCAAAAAACTCAGAAAATTTGAACCATATGTCCGATTTTCAAAATTCTTTTTGCATATTGTTCCTTGGGATCAGACAAATCTAAAGAGGCCCTGCCCATTCATTTCCGCCGAATTAGATTTTTTACTAATTTGCATAATATGCAAAACCAACTTTTGCAAACTAGTCCCTGGTTTTTAGACAAATCTGCACATGTGTGGTGTTGTTGGTATCGCAAGACACTCATTGTCAATAATTATCAAAAACATGTAAATTTGCAAACAACATGGCTGCCATATGCAAATTAAGCTTGTCGACTTTTGCGTACAATGACTCAAACTGCAATTACTCATAAGCCCTTGGGTCAATGCTTACCAAACTTTGTAAACACATGCAAGGTATCACTCAACAGCAGTACACCAATTTTTGTCCATTTTTACCACTGGGTGGCGCTATGACAGGTCA
>JBBPCX010068045.1:0-12611 GCA_037974365.1 Hydrocynus forskahlii | reverse complement strand
TAAAATGACCATCAACTGCCCTCAGTCTGGAGCTCCATGCAGTATCTTGCCTCATGGGGTGAGGATGATCATGAGAACGATGAGGGATCAGCACAGAACTACACGGGAGGAGCTTGTTAATGATCTGAAGGCAGTTGGGACAACAGTCACTAAGAACACCACTGGTAACACACTACATCATAATGGACTGAAATCTTGCAGTGCCCACAGGGTCCCCCTGCTCAAGAAGGCACAAATACAGCCAATCTTAAGTCTTCCAGTGAACATCTAAATGATTAAGAGAAGGCTTGGGAGGAAGTGCTGTGGACACTGTATTTACATATACACATGTGATAATTCTGGTTTTAAATGATAAAAAGAGAATATAGAGGACAGTGTTCAGTCTGAATATTCTCTACAAGTGGAAAATCATAAACAAATATTAGCATGTTGTCAAATAAACAAATGAAGGGGAGGAAATCCACACCAGCAGGGTTTTGCTGGGTCAAGCAGGTTTTCTGCTTTTACTGTCTTTTTTGTTTACAAATTTGGTGTGTGTGTGTGTGTGTGTGTGTGTATGCGTGTTTGCCCCAGGTTGCGGTGATGATCTTCTGTGAACAGTAACCCTGTGTACCAAGTATTAATCTCTCTAAACACTTCATTATCAGGGCTGTTAATGTTTGCGGGGACGGGAGCATTAGTCAAGGCCAGCAGCGGCGTTTCTGTCCCGACTGATCTCTATCTGCACTCCTTCACTATCACACTCTGCCAGAATCCCTCTCTCAACCGCTCTAATCTCATTACCTGAGCAATTCACAGGACAATGGCACTTACAGGACATACAGAGAGAAACTCAGAGGGGCTAAAATATTTCTGCACCTCCATCTACACACACTGCTTTCAATTTAAACACCTAACAGTATTTTGTAAGTGAAATACAAGTTCACAAATAAATTAAAGAGAAATTGAATGGTTAAAAGTAAAAGTAATAAAAAACATATTCCAAATAAAAAAACATTACAATTACAAACAACAAAACAATGTACGAATGCACATGTTTGTTTTTAAATATTAAAACCATCACACCTTTTTTAAATACACTGTGTCAACACTGTGTCAAAACTTGTAGCAAACCATTACAAACATTCAGAATGCGAGGTTAGATCAGACTATATTATAGGCTCCAAAAGAGAGTACATTAATTAATGAGCACTGCAAATGAAGACGACACTGGAAAATTATCATTGGAAATACAGCTATAAAAGGACACACGCCAGGAATCAGGACTCCTGTCGGGATTTGTGGTTTAAGCGCTACAGACAAAGAGGATTACGGGCCAAACAGCAGCGAAGCTCCAGGAAATCAATACAATCTCATCAGCGATGACACACACACTCATTCAGGACTGAACAAGAGCTTTGTGTTTTCACAGTAAAACCGAGAGGAAGATTTTGCTGCTCACAAAGGGGCGGAAAATTCCTGGTAAATCTCCAGTAAATTTCCAGAAACTTTCCATGGGAACTTTAGTTTGGTAATTTTGGAAATATCGACATTAGCTGGTGTAAAACGCCTCCACACACTGGATGGTGTATGTGGCGTTTTTCTGCTGAATGAGATGACAAAAATTTGTAGAAATATGCTAATGCAATGCAATACATATACGTAAATAGTTAACTGAACAAATGGAATGGTCTTCAAAATATGACATATAAAAGCTTGTATGGTTACATAAAATCGTCGAGCCGAGGCAGAAGAAACAGCATCACATTTACAGAAGTGAGCATCATGATAAGCTAGCCTCTTTAATGAAATTGTGCTAGCTAGCTTACATTTAGCATATCTGGTTTACCAGTTATCTAGCTACTGTATGAATACATTTTGGTTTAATAGTTTAAACTTTAACACCATAGATCAAACATTACCGACCTCATAAAATCACCAAAACTTACCTGAATTTATGTAGTCATTGGGCTCAAATGTGTGGCTTCAATAGTCTTTGTCTGTGCTGTGGCTTCAAAAAAGTAGCTTTAGTAGTTCAGAATTCTAGAAATCATTGAGTGTGTCTGTGATCGCACACTTACGTGAGTGCACTGGAATGTAGTGCATAATGCGCACTGAGCACTTCCTTCTGTAGTGCACACTGCCGTGGGTAAGTGTTGTTTGAAATGGAACACTAACGTTCGGCACTAATAAACGCGTCAAATTGGCATCCGTTTACTGCGCGTAGTGTCCATCATTCCGCACTGCGTTTTTTGGCCATTATTAGTGCACCATCCGGATACTTCCAGTGAGTTTTAGTTTGGTTGTCAGTGTGAACGCACTACGCACTAAAATCACGGACTTGCACACTTTTAGTTTTTTTGTACACACCCATTGTGCATGTGATGGAGGAATGCACAATGCATGTTGGAGGTGTGGCCTCAATAGCCCCACTGTGAGTAGTGTGCCTGTGATTGAGGAGTAGCATAGATACTGTATTTGCATTAGCTACAATGTATTGTGTACCCAAACTTCCTGTTTATTCCCATTAATTCTTGTTCATTCCCATGGAAAGTTTCCAACTTTGAAAATTCCCAGAATTTTGCAACCCTACTCACAACAGTCTTTTTCTTCAACAGTCTTCAAATTTTCTTTAATTATTTTAATTTTCAACTATTAAAGGTGCCGTTGAATTGGTGGGGTGAATGAGTGGGCAGGGTTAAACTACTATAACCAGAATAAGGCGATATATCTAAACGTGTCGATTATGTGACACTACAAAAACCAATAAGAAAACATTGTTTTTGTATCTTATTTTCCAAATAATTGACTGTATGGATGAGAGTGTGAATGTACCATTTGAAGCAATATTTAATATCAACTGCACTATGTAGCAGTAAAATTGCAATACTGATATTTTGCAGCTCTAGATCAGACCTGACACACACCTGAAATATTCACTTAAACAAAAAGGTGCTTCAGGAGTTCTATGGAATAACTTTATAGCAGAACCATGTCCATGGCAGGGTCTGTGAAGAGTCATTTTCATGAGATGAGGTGTGAGTTAAAGATCCTCCAAGCATGAAAAGGTTCTCATTATATTTACAAGTATGTTTACAGAAGAACCACGTTCTTGAGAAAAACTTTCAATAACTGTTTCTTCAAGGAACAAAAAGTGATTCTGCTATGGCATGATCCGAAAGACCATGTTTATTTCTTTAAGGAGTGTTCAGAGGTGTGTGTAAAACATTATACTTCTAAAGCTCGGCCTTTCACCTCTTTAACACACACAAACACACACACGCACGCGCACACACACACACACACACACACACCTTCCACTGCCCCACAGTGGCCCAGTGAACTGTAAAATTAAACTTCCCTCTCCATATATATCCAGCCGCTTGCTTCCACCTCTCCAGCTTACATAATAATAACAACAAAAGCCATAATCACACACATCTCTCATAACGGCACCCCATGCCGCGAATACATCCAACAAAACAAACAGCAAACACACACGCTGCTTGTAGAGATGGCAATGACCCAGGAGCTCACACACAGGCGAGAAAGCTATAAGAGAATGAGATCAGGCTGGATTCCGCCTGAGTTCATTAGTGTGTTTAGAGTGAGGAGCTGTATGTAAGTGCTGAGAACAGGCACAGAGCAGAACCCCAGCTGGGGCAGGTTCCTGCAGCTGATGGCTTTAATAAATAGAACCTGCGTGTCTGGCAGTCTGGCCCAGACACACGCTGGCCAACAGAATCAAAATCTACAGGAGCGCAGGCCTGCAGGAACACTTTAAATAAAATGCATTGCTTATGTAGACAATAGTTGCTAATTAACAGGCTCTCCATCCAGCTACTACTCCAATAAATCAATAATTTACATAATTTTCCACTGACCAAGATGTGGTTGATGAGCCAAGAAGTGTTTGGGTCTAAATTTCGCATTTTTAGTTCAGCACTGGGTCTACGAGGCTAACGCTAAGGTCACTAACACTAGAAGTCAATAGTCACCAAAATCTTTTACCATAAACACAAACCCAAAACTTCTCTGGACCCTCAAACCACTTTCAGCTCCTCATTAAAGTGGATCAGACTTGTGGATGTGGTTTAGGACACAGTAAAAGAACGAAGGGGGAGGGAGGGAGGGAGAGAGAGAGACAGCACAACTCAAAGGCAGAGCACTTTGAAAGTGATTAACTTTTTTCAACTAGGGAACAGTGTAGGATAGAACTGATGGAGAGAGAAACAAGAAACTTGGTGCTGGACAAATACTCATCAATTTTTCTTCCAACAATAAAAGAACAACATTATGAACTAAACTGCATTAATTCAAATAATTAAAAGTTAAGCCTTATGCTGAAACACACCTAAGCATGTTTCAAAAAGCAGGTTTTCTCAGTAAGCTGGATCATTTAGGGTCTGTCAAACAGAAATGTCCCCTCTATCTCATCCTTCATTTTGATGCAGCAAAGACAAACGCTCAAGTTTTCTGCAGCCACACTTCACCTCTGATTACCAAAACAACATTGACTCACCTGACTATGTCCATGGCCTGGTATATGATTTCTGATTGGTCGACAGCAATGACCTTCTTGGCCCCAGATTGAGCAGCAAACATTGAGAGAATTCCAGTGCCACACCCCACATCCAGTACCACCTACAGTGCAGAAGAAGGAACAGCAATTGGGTTATTCAGCACAACACCAGACAATAGTGATGCAGTTGTTTGCTGGTGTGTAATATGAAACATTATGGAAGATGTTTTTTGCTGTTTGAGCTGAACAAACTAAAGAATGTGTGATGTGAAAAACATATAAATCAGTAAAGCACTGTTTAACCAGTGGCCCAAATAGGGCTGCACAACATATCGTCTGTTAATTGTTATCACGATATCCGTCTCTGCAATATGAAAATTAGTCTGCAATCAATCAGTGTTTCTGACAGTGTGACCAATCACAGCCCCAGGTGAGCTGCTGGGTGTTTTGGTGAATTGATGTCTTCATGTAATCCAATAAAAGTCTACTTATTTTGGCTCATCTTTAACCATTAGGGGCAATGATTAGCAGAGATGAGTCAATATTCTTCATTTTCCCTGTTTCAGGCTGTTTTTGTAACTGTACCTTTAAGGATGATTTATGTAAATGATTTTTTTTGCTTGGTTGTCCTGTATTGCAGCTCACTCAAAATGCAGAGTGGGGCTGAAACTCTCCTTAGAACTTCAGCATGAATAGGCAGGGCTAAACTGCTATAGCTGAATAAGGACACATATGGACGTGTAAGGGTTTTGTGACATCACAAAAATTGGCTGTTTTTGCAACTTAGATTCCATATATGCACTATGTGGATGCGGCAGTGAATATTTACATACTTTAAGCCTTTTTATTCCCAGAAAAGCGATCTGGGCCCTTCAACATACTGAAAGGGATTGGAATCGTAAATTGCAGTAAAATCACAATACTGATATTCTGTCCATACCGTGCAGCACTATCCCAAGCTGTAGCCCCAAATCAATGGCCTCATGTGTAACACTCCGAAGCCTGCATCCCTTGTTTCCTTCTCCTCAAGCCTCACGCCTGTGGTCTCAGTTTCTTAGCCCCTCTATATAGTCTAGTTTGGGTAGTCTGGGGGCCTTAGTCTATGGCCCCCCAATTAAGGGCCCCCGGTCTGCCAGCTTTGTCCTTGCCATCCAGGCCCCCACTGGAGGGGATAATGGTGCCCAGAGCGTTTATCACAATGACAGGGGCGATCTGCCTCACTGATCCTACTCTCATACACACATGCACACACACAGACGTGTGCACACACACACACACACACACCACTGACTGCCCACTGATGCTTCAGATAAGCCAGCGGCCTTCACTACCCCCCTGCACCCCCCTCCCGCTCTACCTTTCTTCCCTCCATGTCCAACTGCAGCTGCTAAAAACTGATCTAACCAATGTCAGCATATAATGAATGGGTTCTATATGAGCTCCTGTGTATTACACTGACAGCCTGCTTTTGTGTGGGAGTGTGTATGTGCATGTGTGTGTGTGTGTGTGTGTTTGTGCAAGAGCACGAGAGAGAGACCATGAGCAGCATTTCCTGTTATCAGTTCTCTGCAGTTGGCCGACAAGGACCCTCTAAAAAAAATAATAATAAAATGCAGCAGCTCATAATAAACTGCTGGGGTATTAAATCAGAAGTGGCCATCATGACCCCCCTGTCCTTCCCCACCCTCCTGTAGTGTTAATGCTAACAGACAGACACAGTATAAGGGCCAGTTCCCTGAGTCACAACTTGGGCTGCACGATTCGGAAAGGAACACAATCGCAATATGTAGCAGTATAATCACAATACTGATATTTTGTCCATATTATGCAGCCCAACTTAAAAATCACAGAAAAAACTTTTTCACTATCCATATTGTGAAAGCTGATAAAGTTAAGAAATCATGTGTAGTACACTTCTACACAGCAAAACAATTTAAACACTACTGCTAGCCCAACACAGCACAATATGAAAGATTTAGCAGCTGGTTACATACATGCTGGGACATTCTGAATGTTCAGAATAAGGACACTTTTGTTCTCTAAACATTTGTCCTCCTTTCTTTTCAGTTTATGGAACTGAAAACGGGAACCAAATTCAAAGTGTGTGTGTGAGCCTTTTCTTACTATGTCAGAAGCCCATAATCGAAATTTAAACGACACCCAAGCCTAGGCCAATATCACGATAACAATATATACCGCACAGCCATGCTCACCTTGTCCTTGAACACATCCGGGTTTCTGCAGATGAAATCCCGGTAGCTTTCGGTCCTCACCTTGTCCTGTAGAGAAGGGAAGACAAGAGAGTGGAGCTGTAAGCAATGACGGAGTGTCACCATTACATTTTCCATTAAAAAGACGGAGCACAGCCTTCCCGCCAAAAGAGTAATTGCTGAACAAATTCCAATCGTTCAGGACAAAAATTTAATTCTATCAAACAGCCGTTGGCCGCAGTTCTGGAAGATGACTTTCTCCATCTTTTGTAAGTCAAGGACCGAGTAAGAAATCAAATTAACAAGCATTAAGCAGCGAAGAGAGGAAATCTCATTTTCAACACAGTCAAGATTGGATCGGACTGCATTTGAAAAGGGAATGTAACTGCTAATGATTTTTCTTGAGTAGAGGGGGGCGGGAATTGACGGCGTTTGTTGGGTTCAGAATGAAAAATTAAATGAAATTGACCCTGACATTTACTGCCTCACCAGCAAAATCCCAGGCAAAAATGGCTAATTAACCCGCCAATCAAACCAAGCTAAACTGCCTGGAACACATCCTCAGAAGCTGCACAAACATCCTGAAACACACACATTCCTGCACACCACACCAAAACCAGTTCACACAACCATATTAACCTTTAAAAAAAAATTACACATAGTGGAGCCTTAACAAAATTAATGCCTGAGGTGCAGACCATTTTTATGGTAAGCCGAATTTGTTTGAATATTTTTTTATTTATGCGAAAGGGTAAGTGTGCAGAAGGCAAGAAACATTGACATGTTCGGAAAGAGTTTAACCTTTCACTATTTACTCACATGCTATAAGGTGATAAATTACATATATAAATTACATATTAAAGCTATTCATCCCACAAGCCATCAAGAGCTATAAAGAGGGTCTGCAGGCACCACTAAGTTAAACTTTACTTTTGAAGCGGTGTTTAAATAATCTTAAAATAATATTTTAGTCACAGGTTTTTGCACACCACAAGTTCTCATCACTTATCCATTTACTGCAGATTTTTATTCTTGTTAAACATTGGAAAGCTATTGTGTGAACAACTACAAATGAAAGTATGTCAAATAAAAAAGTTTGCTTTATAAGATGAAAGAATATGTCACAGTGCATGCCTAACATTCTATTAAGTGGTTGTGTGGTGATGCCGAGTCAGATTCTAGACTGTCCTTTAACTTTAAATGCATTAGCTAACTGTCACTTAATAGCTTGTTAAATATTTAACACTTGTTTTGTGATCCAAATTATTATAATATTAAGTGATTTGTTATAAATCGCATTTAAATAGTAGATGCATTTCCATGAGAAAATGCGAAGTAAGATTGCGTGTTTGCTATAAAACCAGTGTTTGGAGAAACTCAAGCAATGGTTTTATAGGTAAATGAGAACACCTGCACATGTAGCAGCATTCACAGGCTGTGCACAACTACGGATATTAATGGACATTTTGATGCTGGGGTGGTTCCAAAATTCCACACAAGCTCCAACGAGTAGCAGCACCTTAGTAATAAAAATAGAACTAAAAAATGGCACCATTGAGGGGTTCTGTATGTTTAAGCTAAAGTTTTGTGCATGTTTAAAAGAGATAGGATTTTTTTTTGTATTACTTGACATTAAAATCAGTAATTCTAAGAACATAGCTTTAGTGTTCTTAGAGTTTTCAGAAACACATAAAACTGAGGTTTTCTCTCTACGTCAACAAAATGCATTTAAGCAACATACATTTCCATGATCATGCACCATGAAGTTAACCTAACTGAATCTAATGAAGAAAGTCCACTGAACAGATTGAGGCTTCACTGAAGTCAATGAGGAAAAAAGAGCACGAGTGTCCAAGTCACTGCTGTGACCTCTGAGGGTAAATGTGTGGTTTTATGGCAGTCAGTTAAAGCCGTTCTGCACCACCCACACACACACGCGCACACACCCATTCACACACCCTCACACGCCCCATACACTGCGGTGGAATGACGGAGTTTCGGCTCTGACGCAAAACTCTGCGTTAACGTAAAGAGAAATGAGCTCCAATCAGCAGGCGGCCTTTCTTCAACATTTTCCGCAGTGTGTGTGCGCGCGTGTGTGTGTGTGTGTGTGTGTGTGCGCGTGAGTGAGCGTGATGATCCTTACACCCCTTCACTTACAATGCACGAAGCCCATAATGTACTGAGAGATGAAGATAAAGCCTGAAAAATTACACTGTACAGTAATCTAAGTAATAACAAAGACATAATTAACAAAAATCTACACAAACTTTGCTGCATTGTTATAACACTAAAATTACTCCACCTCCAGTAAACTGGGACATTAAGCATTAAACTGGGGCAGAATGAAGATTTCTCTAGTTTTCCTAGTGATGTTATGTGTGTGTATTTATGCTGAGTATCACATCTATCATGATTATCACATTATAAAATAAAAGTGCACAGTACTTAAGATTCACTTTATAATGTTTTCTGCCTGTGAGCACTTACTAAATAATAAAGCAACAGTGACAGTAAGTGTAACAGTAATTCTACAACGTCCTGTGTGGCATATTTTATTTCTTAATCAGTATATATTTTATCTCATGCTTATTTGTGCAGCACTCACATGTACAAATTAATCTGAAAATCTTTATGGATTTAAATACCCACCTTCAGCATTTCTTCGTGAATGCTGTAATGACCATATGAGCTAAAATAGGCTTCGTCCTCGTCTTCCCGAAGCTCTGCAATGGCCCCTGAACTTGAGGGTCCTGGTTTACCAGCATTCAGGACCAGGCCTTGGGCTAGTACCCTTTACACACACACACACACACACACACAAAACACAACACACTGAGGTCAGCAGAGAGCCACAAGGGCTTTGCTGTCTTCCCTAAAGCGCACGTGTGATCGTGCACGTGCACTCGCACGCCCCGATCTTAAACACCGCAGTGGAATTTTACTCCCAGGTCCAACTTACAAAAGCCTCCTTTTTCCTGCAACACTTTCCTCCTTACTGCAACCCAATGCAAAACTGGGGTCAATGCTGCCCCCTTATGGTGTAGCTAGAATCTCACAGTGAGAGGACAGGGGAGAACGAGGAACACCAGTGCATTGTGTCAAAATGTCTACATTACCAGTCAGAAGTTTGGCCACACACCGAGATTTTCGTCGTTTGTATGTTGCTCACTTAATATTTACTAAAATGACAATGAATATTCTTTGCTAACAAATAAATGTACCATATTTTCATCATTTACATAGAATGTCATTTTTTTTTATTAATCACTACCGACCGACAAAAAGAATTCAAAAATTGTAATGTGGATTAGCAGATAACAACCTATTAAGTGATGAAACAGTTACCTAATGCATTTAAAGTTAAAGGACAGTCTAGAATTTGACTCTGCATCAACACACAACCAGTTACTAGGATGTCAGACATGCACTGTTACGGATTCTTTCTATCTTATAAAGGAAGGTTTATATATACAATTTATGAAATAAATGGATAAGTGGTGCAAAAAGTTAACTAGCAGTGAATGTACACCTAGGAATGTACAATAACATCACAGGCATCAGCAGATAACTGCTTTAAAACAATTTACATTTGAGTGATATAAGACTATGCATTAAACAGACTTGGCGGTGCAAAAAAATAATCCCAACTCTCTTAATTAATCAGAGATTTGTTTTAGGCAAAACATGCAATAACCAATTAGAACAGAACATCACTCCTTTAAAAGGTGGGGGTGGAGCCGTGTAATTGCTGTTATAATGGTGTGTCTACCTTTAAATCATCAGTTTTCAGACAAGGAAACAGATCATCACACATCAACGCGTCTCTAATTATATTTTCAGAACACTTTTTACACAATATTCTGATGAACAGCCTTAACCCGCTGTGTTTAAATACCTAAATGAAATCAAACAACCCGTCATCAAAACAGAATACTGGTAATAATCTTGAATTATTTTCTTAACAACATGATTTATTCTTTACTTTATTTTTTTGGTGATTCATTAAAAATTATGGTTATGAGAAATGATTATAAAACATACGTAAATAAAAGTCATAAGCCTGAATTTCATAAGTGTGAGAAAATGGTCAAAATCACATAGTAATGTTAAGGTGAGTTCAGTTATGTAAATATGTAGAAAAATTGGTGCACTCTGAACACGCTTTGTAACAAGTGTTGTCTACCTGCACATTTCTAAAGGGTGCTGCTTAAATAGTGTTTATTAAAACATCACTGAATTTAGACGTGTTTTTGTTTTTGTGTCATTTTGCTGCCTAAAAATAGCAATAGCCTAAATATACTTCAAAGCTTCACTCCTAGAAGCAGGAATTGCGCAAAATCATTTGTTATATTAAAAAGGTGTGTGTATGGCATGAATACTTCGAGTTGCACTTGCCACTGATGCAAAATAGGGACCCTAGTGTAAACACAATAAGCAAATAGTTTTGCTAACAATACCGGACCTTCCGACAAGCAGGTGCCCAAACCAGGTTCTCCCGGTTCCCAGCGAGAGAGAAACTCACTTCAGTTTATGCAGGTCCTCCATGGCACGGGCCAGGGCCTCCTCCGTGCGCGCAGCTCTTTCCTCCGCCCGCTGAGCTCTCTTGAGCATAGCCTGAGTCTCATCACACCCTGCAGCGTCCAGCACCATCTCAGACCCAACCAGCTCCTCCAAATCTGCACAACATTACAACACACCTCAGCCTCAGCAGTTAATGTAACAACCAAGCTCTATAAACTTCAGGTCTTCATCTCTGGTCTTCATCTCCTCAGACTCCCTGCAAGGCCACATTGATGAGCCATTCCTAAAAGGTTGAAAAGCCTCAATTTGGGCTATTAGAACTAAGATGAAACCTGAATAATTACCTACAGCCACTACTCTACAATTTGATATGCAACAAAGTAGAGCTGCAGTCCCAATTAATGATTAGCAGACAATATGTTGTGCAGCTCTACAATAAAGAAATGCTATACATGAAGACTTAACCCTGCAGGTTTGTGTAAGTGTGAGTTGTTGGCGTGCTTTCTGTACCAATCTGCAGTAGAGGATCATCAGGCAGAGCCGGCTTCATGTACTCATCACCGTCCCATGGCAAATCACCACCTAATACAGCCAGATTCTCTCCACTGCACTTCTATAAAACAAAACACGTCCACTGTATCCAGGAAAGCTGGGCAATACTTTCATAAAGGGGTGCACTAATATAGGAATTGTGACAGCCAACATCTTTTATGTAAGTATCTGCCGGTGTCGATGCTGACACAAACAATGAATACATACAAAATGTCTGAAACACTGGCTAACTCAAAGCATCTGTCTGATGCTGAAACAGAAATGATTCCAATATCGCTGTGAACCCCAAGAGAAACGCTGTCCTGTCCGTCATTCTAATTCTATTCTAGGTATCACGAAAATACCAAATTGTGAACCCAGAATCAAGAACCAAATTAGTGTATTGTTATGTCCCCACATCTTTATCTGGTCTAAACCAATTTAGTATTTTATTCGATCCAGTCGTTAACTGCTCTAAGAGCACTTTTAAAATGTAATACAGTAACATATGTTATCTTTGTCACTGTAATACAGTGACAAAGATAACATTGTCATAACTCCCTCCCTGACGAAAGACTGGAAGCACAGCTGGAGGTGGCAGAGTTGAAAATGTTAAGATTCGCATTGGGAGTGAAGAGGATGAACAGGACCGGGATTGAGTTCATTAGAGGACAGCTAGAGATGGACCTTTTGGAGGAAAAGTCAGAGAGGCAAGATTGTGCTGGTTTGGACACGTGCTGACGAGAAACTCTGAGTTTGTTGGGAGAAGGATGCTGAGGATGGAGCTGCAGGGAAGAGGAGAAGAGGAACGCCTAGTAGGAGGTTTATGGATGTGGTGAGGGAGG
>JBBPCX010068044.1:0-12611 GCA_037974365.1 Hydrocynus forskahlii | reverse complement strand
TTTTTTAAGGCAAAGAAGTGGAATGTTATGCAATGGCCAAGTCAATCACCTGACCTGAATCCGATTGAGCATGCATTACACTCGCTGAAGACAAAACTGAAGGGAAAATGCCCAAGAACATCCACGAAGTGAAGATAGTTGCAGTAGAGGCCTGGCAGAGCATCACCAGGGATGTAACCCAGCGTCTGGTGATGTCTATGCATTCCGGACTTTGGGCTGTAATTGACTGTAAAGAATTTGCAACCAAGTATTAAAAAGTGAAAGTTTGATTTGTGATTGTTAATTTGTCCCATTACTTTTGGTCACTTAAATGTGGGAGGCACATATAAAAACTGTTGTAATTCCTACACCGTTCACCTGATTTATATGTAACAAACCCTCAAATTAAAGCTGAAAGTCTGCAGTTAAAGCACATCTTGTTTGTTTCATTTCAAATCCATTGTGGTGGTGTAAAGAGCCAAAAAGATTAGAATTGTGTCGATGTCCCAATATTTATGGACCTGACTGTAAATGGGCTAGTAGGGATAAGTCCTCACTCTTATTCAGGGGGAAATGCCATAACATTTACTTGCTGTTTTCCGATTCTGATTCTGAACAAATGAATAGAAACAAATGACTTTGGATCTAGCACCACCAAAAGGTTGACTTGTCTAAGAAGGTTCAAGCCCTCCTCTGCACTACTAAGGTGTTTCAAAATCTGCTTGGCTGAGACATTCTCAAAGCTGCTAACATACCCCATATACCCCACAACATATCATTTTGTTTACTCTGCAAGTCAGATACAGTCAACTTACGAGCATGCCATTACATGACAATGTTTAATGCAGAAGCTTTTTAATATTCTTGCATTTGCTATTATTTTTATCTCATGTAAATTAAATTCGCATTATCGTGCTAGTGCCTGTGTTATAGTAGCTTTAGAGCTGATAAGAGCCTGTAACTGCTTGTAATTAACATTCAGGTAAGATGTTTTTACTTTGTATTTTGCTGTTTGGTTTACTTTGTATGTTGTATGTTGCTGTACAGAGTCTTTCGATCATTTGAACTTAAATCTTGTCATGTTCCATTCATGTTGTCGCTGACAAAGTGTGAAAGTGCAATATGGCAAGTGTTCTTTTAGCTTTCTGTAAAACAAAGTACACGGTAATGGTACAAAACAACATTTAAATATGTGTTAACATATGTCATTATTTCATTGCTGTAGCTTGGAAAGGGCTCTCGAATGTGATGCTGCAGAGTGTGAGCTTTTAGGTTTTTTTTTTTGTTGGTTCGTTGGTTGTTTTTTTTTCCCCGTCATCCTTTACAGTTGTCACTAGCACAGGCGCACACAGTATTACCCTATTTGATTAATAATTGACACATTTTTCAAAAGTTTTCTTAACTCTTACAGTGGAGCAGTAGATGATGCAAGCATATTGCCATATTTAGCCATGGCTAAATCACTGCACACCTGCTAAAGCTGTTAAGTAGTCTAGAATAGACTCTTTCATGTGATTCCTCACACTGAAGCATAGATTAAAAGAGGACAAATGCTATCTAAAACGGACAAAAGTACAATACATGTGCTGGAATTAGTAGCTGTAGCAGTTGTTGCTGGAATTGTGTTTGTACTTGGTTATTTTTTTTTTTTAAGATTAGAGCCATATTCGAAATTCAAGGGCTGCATATGATTATCCAGCTCATGTGTTATACAGAGAAATTCTGGAATGTAATATAAGCGCTGCAAAATTCTGAAAAATTCCTACCCCCATTAAAAAAAAATCTGTAATAACCTAACCTGCAAATGTTCCTGCTTTTGGAGCCATTAGGCAGAAAAGAGCCATCCCACTTCAAATCCTCTTAACACAGCCTCTTACAAAAGGGCAATATTTAGGCTAACCTGAAATGTGTCACGATTCCTGACAAAATGCAGAAGAGTGCCTAGCATTGCTGCCTGCCAAACATTCTTTCTTCTCTAAATGTCAGGTCATAATTTAATACATGCATTACAGGCAGATTTGTGTCCATTGGGGACAATTCTGTAGCAGATAGCACACTGTTTTCTCTTGGTTTATATCTAATGATGGACACAAGGGAGGGGCAGGACTTTTATTGCTCAGAAATAATGAAGCAGAGACTTAAATATCATTTCCACGGAAAGCTTCTTAAATGATTAGAAGGCCACTGCACAGATACTTTATTTTCTGCACAGTAGTTCCCCTTTTTTTCCATGACTCTTAGCAACCTGCAAGCAGCAGTGACTGCAGTGTTTATATAATAGCACTAAACAGTATGATGGCCTGAAATTTGAACCAGTACATGAATACAGAATTTTCTTTCCGAATCTGACTCAACACCAAGAACCAAACCTAAATCAAGCTTGACAAAATTCTGTCTGGACCTGATCTGTCCCAAAACACATCATTGAGTTGACCTGAGCTCACAAAAATTGAGGGCTAAAACCAGCCTAAACCACTTGATCAACTGTATCTGTACTGTACTGTACTGTACTGTACTGTACAGTAACAGTAACAGTAATAAACAATAACAGTAACAGTAATAAATGTGATTAGATCATAAATAAATAATAATAAAATTTAAACTATAAAATAATCTATATCAGGGGTAGGGTTGAAACGATTATTTGAGTAACTCGAATAATTCGAATTCAAAAAATGGCTTTGTTTAATATATGTCACCAAAGTTCATCTATGTAAAATGTCTCTGCTATCGTATCACTCCCGCTGTATAGACACTGCACATCTCCGGTATCACTGTTTCACACGGACTGTTGTAACTGATGCGCATTTCAAAGATTTAAGACGGCGCGTTTATCTCTGTGGAAATGGCGGAAAATGAAGATCACAGTGTGCGTATAAGGCAGAAAATGTCTAAAGTGTGGGACCATTTTACACTGAGTAAGGCGGACAACGTAGTGCAGTGTATACACGGTAAAACAGACCTGGCCCACCACAACAGTACATCTTATGTATGGGGAAGGTGTGTGAGATGTAACTTTTCAGTGTTTGTGTGTGTGTGTGTGTGTGTGCACACCGCGCGCGGGTGGGAGGGAGAGATGAGAAGTGAGATCTTGGTGCATTTTGCTTCTTCTCTTGCTACTCATAATGCCTTGTCACTATCGACTCATAACACAGCCTACAAATAATTACAGATCCTGCACGTTCTAACAAGCGCTAGTGTTCATATCAGTTAGCAATCGAAAAATTACGTTACCTTGTAGAGGCTCCGAGCCACTTGGAGAAGTACAGTTCACGTGAGGATGCTTTCGGTTCAGGTGCTGCAGCTTTGCATTCTACTGTACCTACCTACCTCATCTGAATACAGGTGGAAACCGAACTGTACTGTTTAAGTTGGATTATTACTAATACTTTATTCTCAGATGGGCTATTGCAAGGGGTACATCCCTTGTTCCTTTTTTTATTAAGATAAAACTACTGTAAGGACAAATAGGCTAACCTATGTTTGTGAAGTTGTATTTCATAGTTTTTTCATGTACATCATAAATGTTTCACAGAAAGGTTCATTAAACGGGCTTAGTTCTGGAGACAGTAAGCCAAAGGTTTTAAGGTTTGATCTAATAAAAGTATTGAGCTTGAATAAAAAAATAACAGCCAATTGCTTGCTCATTTTAAGAGGCCTTTCATGTTGCAGAACACACTATTGATATAGTTGTTTAAAAACACACAAGTATGATTTATCCGATTACTCGATTAATCGATGAAAAAATCGACAGAATACTCGATTCCAAAAGTATTCAATAGTTGCAGCCCTAATCAGGTGTCACCAACCTTTTTGAAACTGAGAGCTACTTCAAGGGTACTGAGCCATACGAAGGGCTACCAGTTTGATATACTAGAACAGAGTTTACCTAAACTTATCTAAACTTCATGTATAATAAACATGTTTTAAATATCTTTTTTTCGATTTTGTCATTTTCAAATCTATATAAATGCAAATGTGATGAAAGAAGAGTAGCAACAGGATAAAATTAAATGTTAGACACTGCTCACTGGTGAGTTGTGCTGTTTTTAGAATAGTCCTCGGGCTACTCATGTGGTCCTTGGGGGCACCCTGGTGCCCGTGGGCACCATGTTGGTGACCCCTGATCTATATACTATAAGAAATAAGAAATAATTATTAATCAACCAATCCTTTCAAAACACTTCAGTTTGAAAAACCTTCCATACTGTACTGTTCTCACATTGTGTAAAGCTCACAACTGATAGCAAAACCTTAGCCTTCACCTGTTTGATCATAAAACTCTACATGTTACAGATCAATTAAAACATGTTCTAACAAATGGCATATGAATGATATAACCATAACCACAGCAATGATCTTCACCTAAAGTATAAACCTATTCTTGGTCTCCATTAAATAAAATGTAAAAAGAAGAGAAATACAGGGTTAATTTAAAACTTATCTTTAGCAGTATCAGCTAGAAAACGTTTTGTATCAGACGTGCCCTAACGCAGACCGAGCATTGCCTAAAGCACAAGTGTAAACACACACTCGCACGCTGTGTTTGAATATTGCTCATTCCATACGATGCGACTGTCTGTGTGAGCCTCAGTGTTGATGTCCGATCGCTGAGAGATCCTTTGATGTTTTACGGGTTTGTACTGATGCCTGCTGAGAAAGCAGAGGCCTCAGGGCTGCACCGCAGTCTCTCAGCAGCACCCCTGCCACCTCAGATAAACGCAAATATTCATCACGTTCATCACATGATAGTGATTATTCATTACAGATCATTGATTATTCATGAGCATCTCTGTGGATGATGATGTTGATCGCTGTGTGCCTCTGGTGTTTAGGTCGGCTTCATAAGAGGCTCATACACTCAATGTGTGGATTTCAGCAACTAAACACTTTGGGTGATGTGTTTGTGTGTGTGTGTGTGTGTGTGTGTGTGTGTGTGTGTGTGTGTCTGTGCGCACCATCTTATTTTTTGTTTTTCTATTTCTTCTTCTTCTACTTTCAGCTACTCCCGATTAAAAGAGCCACGGCGTAAACCGTCTCCATTTCCTTCTATCCTTTGCATCTTCCTCTCTCACAGCAACTGCCTCCATGTCCTCCCTCATTTTGTCCACTACATACAACTCCCTACTAGGCAAGGGGTGTCCAACTCCAGTCCAGCATAGTTTGATGGTAGTTCTGAGCAGGGAAATCACCAAAACGTGCTGGACCACGGCCCTCCCAGACCAGAGTTGGACACCCCTGTACTAGGCCTTCCTCTTCCCTGGGAGCTCCATCTTCAGCATCCTTTACAAAACATACTTAGAGTCTCTCCTCAGTACATGTCCAAACCAACGCAATAACGCCTCTTAGACTTTTCTTCCAAAAGGTCCAACTCAAGCTGGAACAGAGATTGCGAGCCAAGCCCTTTCGTCCAACATCAGTGCCTCATAAATGCTCTACAAATCTCCATGATCTTGTGGAAAGCCTTCCAAGAAGAGTGGAAGCTGTTATAGTAAAGTCTGTTGAATGCAATGTCATTAAAGTCCCTGTTGTTGTACTGGTCAAGCATCCTAATTGTAATATGTATATTAAGTGGTAAGGCTGAAAATTATCAGCACATGTCTGACATAAACACTTTGACAAGATGGTGCTATTCCTATTTGATATTACATGTCTAGGTAGGTGTGTGATCCCTAGAGCTTGAAAGCAGACATCAGGAAAAAGTCTATTACCATACTAAAGTTCTGGAGTCACATCAGAGATAGAGAGAGCTGTAAGTGTTGTTGCTGCTGCTTTTTATCAGACTCACTTTGGTATGGAAATGAGTGTGTGTGTGTGTGTGTGTGTGTGTGTGAGAGAGAGAGAGAGAGAGAGAGAGAGAGAGAGAGAGAGAGAGAGAGAGAGAGAGAGAGAGAAATGCCTTTAATGTGACACCGCCTTTCGGAAGTGTGTCTTTTGTTGTGTTGATGACATCTGCTGTTGTCTGGAAGAGTTTCACAAAGTCCTGACAAAGAAATCACATTGACTTTACCTGAGAGTTTTATCAGAGCTGGTAACACTTGCTGTCTGTACTGAGTCAGATAGAGACATCTTTAAGGGTCGTTTGTGGTTATTTTGGGACAGCTACATATTTGCTAATCTCTGCATTTCAGCTGGCATCATTCTGCATGTATTTAATGCACTAGACTGAATACAGTGGCACGTGTTTGTCAAACAGTGTACACCTCGCCGGGCTGTTGTGCTTTTCTGCTGAACTGACCCAGTCATCTAAAAGGAGATTTGCGTTTTTTCTGAATCCGTAAGGCAGCTGTGTTTCATGTGCATGCATGTGTGTGCGTGTGTATTTTCTGTAATATCATTGCCATCCAGCTGCTGTCAAATAATAAGTACTCTTCTTCCTTAGTCACTCATCTGCACTCTCTCTCTTTTTCTTTTTCTCTTTCTCTTTCCTTCATTTGTTGTCTCACTATCGTGCTGTCTCTCCCTCGTGCACTGTGTATGTGCATGTGTATTATGTTTGTGTTCAGTATGAGCTATACTACATTGCATCACTACTTTTTAGAGTGCACATCCATTTAACACCAGCTCTTTAAGCTTTGCATTTTATTCCTAAAGATTTTATAAGTCAGCTGTCAGTATTTCTATTAGCAGGTTTCTTGGCTTGCAAATAGTGCTAGCTGTCCATCATTTTGATCAAGTCTAGGTGGCTGTCTCATAAAAAAGCAGGTAACATGCCTGACTGATTGACACATTCTTTCTGTCTCAATTATTGGAATGGACTATTGAGTTTTCCCTGCATTCTCTATTTTGGTACAAGAACAGAGGACCAGTGGAGTCAAATATTGATAAGTAAGATTACTTCCAGAAAGTAAGCAACACAATTATAATAATTTTGAGGGACGTAATTAGTAACTTGTAATGGATTCCCCTTCCTGAGGAAGCACTGGATGGGCGGTGATAGTAAAACATGCATATGGCTTGTTTTGGATTAACCTCTCAACCAGTGGTGTCTGTTTTACATAAACAGTGTAGTTTTATGGGCAACGGCTTTCATCTTGAAACTAGATGGATTTCTGTGAAGTATGATTGCACGATTGCTATAAAACCAGTGTTTTTATATAATAGGAGCAGTAGTGAGATAAAAATTATGTATTTACAGAAATTAAACACTGTGTGTAAGGATGAAACTGATTCTCTTGAAATGAAGGGATATTTTCTGCTATATCAGTGGTGGCAAAAAATCACTTTCTGGAAAAAATACAGTGTTAGATTGCTGATGATACCCACAGAATGTTCAGAAGGGTTCATTGTGGTATATTGTGATTGTATTTGTTTCTAACTAATGAATTTAAGTAAAAGCTTTTGTTGCTAATCTGTATAAAATGGAATGTAAAGTGTTCATTTCTCAGCAGAATTTCTAACGAGACAGCTTTTGTCCATCCAGCCTTAGTTTATCCTGCCACTGTTTCAGTTATCATGACACTAGCCTTTGTAATAAAAGTCTGCACGCCCACTCAGACTGTGTCTGACTCCATAAGAAAGACCTGGGATTAGTCAGTGAAACATGCTGCCTCTGCAGCTTTGAAGCTCAGAGATACATTCTCTAGAGGATGATAGGCTTACACCGACATGGTTTGATTTTCAGCAGGCTAATGACCAATAGACATCTTGTACCCAATAAATATAATGCTGGCAGTTTCAGCTATTAACAAATTGTTTTTGCTGTTATTGTCCTTGTACATTAAATGGTAAAATGTAAAATGGTACCACCCAGGCAACATTAGCCCCCCCTGTGTAAATATACCCTAAAGATGCCAAAGATGAGAAATGCGCCAATTAACATCTTGATGGGTTTGAGGCAAGTGTGTGATAATTTAGGCATGTAGTTTGTGTGATGTGAAAAGGTAGAAGTTTCTCTTTCCTTCTAGAATATTGGCAACCCATGCACAATTATAAAATGGTTGAAGGAATATAGGTCCTGTAGTTTGATGTTGAGTGGTTAGAAAGCCTTGTTTCAGTATGGAACACTCATTTCCACAGTATCCTCCTTCACCCCTCACCTACAGAGATGGATAACTCTTAACTGTGGAGTCTTCAGTGAAGAAGTCTCAAGAGTGCCTAATTCATCCTGCTGCTCTGTGCCTTCCTGAAATATTCTCAGAGCTGCAACATCCAGTGCTGATATTTACTAGAGCTGTCTGTCACCTACGCTCATCGTTACATGCAGTTGTGAGCTGTCTGTCTCTCCTCTGATAGCTTCTTTACGGTCATTCTCGGTTCCATTTTTTCCCCTCTAAAAAAACACAATAGAATCATCAGCAAGAAGAAATGACATTCAGGGCAGAACAAAAGCTACTTTAATGGAGAATTCAGTTCAGAGTCTTTTTTGTAAAGTCCTCATTGAAATGAATAGAGGGAATTCTTAATTGTGTCTCAGACGTGTGAAGGACAATGAAGGTTAAATATGTTTCATGTGCTTGTTAGGGTTAGAAGATGGCTGTGTTATGTTCTTGACTAAGAAGCCCTATGCTTGTTTCTATTACTCAGTCTGAGTAATGCACAATTTCTGAGGTACAGTCTTCATTATTAAATGTTATTGAAATATGGAGGTGGGCTTCCTTCAGCCTTCAAGGCCATGACCCCCCTAACGGCAGAGAATTAAGCGGTAATGATTGCTAACAGTTTCTCCGGTTTATGGTTTTATAGATAAAGGTATTAAGAGATGTCTAAGGAATGCCAGTAGAATCACCTTTGGCCCCATACACCCCAGCCAACTATGAAAAGACAGACATGCACAACATGCCCACACACACACATGCACACGCACACACACATACACACATACACATACACTCACACACGCACTCTCACTCACACACACGGACATGCACATGCACACGCACATACACTTCCACACACACACCGACTCCATCTCACACACACACACACAGACACACACACACACTCATACACACACGAACACGCACATGCACACATACGTACACTTCCACATGCACACACACATACACTTCCACATGCACACCGACTCTCTCACACACACACACGCACGCACGCACACATTTACTCACACACGCACACACACATACACACACACACACACTGGCACAAGAGTAATTATTTTCCCAGTCATATAACATATACTCCCCTTGTTTACATACTGAGCTGCACTTTATTCACTGTGTCCATTATCCAGACGCATAGAAGTTGGCAATATAAAGTAAAGTAATGTGGCCTCTTATAGTCACACATGAACACACCACAGCACGGCACACAGTGTGAACAATGTAAAATTCTTTCTTTGCATTTAACACATTGGGCTGCTAGCAGCACAGCGCCCAGGGAGCAGTGTGTGGGGATGGCATCTTGCTCAAGGGTTCCTCAGTTGTGCCACTAGCAGTCCTGGGATTTGAACTCACAACCTTCTGATCACAGGGGCTACTCCCTCACCACTAGGCCACCAGATGAGATTTTATCAATATCATGTTCAGATTTTTTTTTTATAATACACATTCAGCTTTTCTGATCTTCTGTTGAACCAGATGTATCTGTCATTACAAAGAAAGCATAATCAGTCTATTTTTTATTTGTTTTAGTGCAGAAGAGGAATGAGGTATGCTGTATAAAACCCCTAAACCCAGATTTTTTGGTAACAGACTTCAGACTAGCATATTTGTTTGTTTTGATATATCTCAATATGCGCCATGTCACCATGACAGTGTCTTTAAGTCTTGTCATATATTTTTTCCCATATTTCCTATGCCTACAGAGCCCTGCTTTAAAATGCACCCATTACTAACATCCATTGAACTGTGCACGCACAGCTTGTTTAATCACCATAGAAAAGCACTTTTAACAGAATGGACACTCTGGTCACCATGGCCAAGGCGTCAGCTCAAGAAGTATAAACTGTGTTCTCAGGAGTAAGAGCTCCATCCAGTACCTTTGGAATGAGTTGGAATGGAAATTGTGATCCAGAACTAATCGTGCAACATCCATATTTGACCTCACTAATGTTCTTGTACATGAATACAGTTAAAGCCTCATAGCAATGCTCCAAGATGTTGTGTAAAGCTTTCCCAGAGTAAGTGGGAATTCATATTCATACAATAGTTAATACAAATGCTGGATGTGCAAATGTCTACAAATTTTGGGGCATAGAGTGTATATGTTTATTTTGCGTAATTAATATTATCTGTACACTCTGTTGACTGTGTAGGTGAACTTTGAATGTAAGTATACCCCAAATGACAATGACCTTCAGTCATCTTCATGTACGTTTGCACAACACATTTTAATAATTTTAGCTCTAAAACTCTGCTTGTGTGAACTTTGCTTCTGCATTTCTGTACAGTTTTTATTGTTGCTATAGAATTTTTTTTTTCCCCTCCAAGGTACTTTGGATTTTAAGTTATTTTGTATCAAGATGGCAAAAATCAGTAGAAAATGCTGGAATAGATATGGGAGAGCAGAAAAGAAGGGATCTAATCTAGTCTTAGGGAAATTAGGGAAAATTTTGTTTTTCATTAAAGAGGGTTTTTGTTACAATTAATGTGTAATAGCATACGTTTTTTAATTAAATTATAGTCATTTGAGCATGGTTGCTGCTTTCACATTCTCAAGGTTTCAGCTATCTTATCAGTTTTTAATAGCATTTTCGTGTCATCTCTAATTTTGAATGTTTGTCTCGTGAGCACTTCTTAGCCCAAACACATTTTATGCTAACTGATACTGTATGATAGCTGTATATGTTAACTGATAATAAACTTGAAATGAATGAAATCTTATCTCAGCTTGATAAAGTGATTGTAGTTTAGAAGGAAGGAGTTCAGCTATTTAGCTCATATCTTAGGTGGAACTTACAAGACTCCTCCCCCTTCCCAGATTTCCTGGCTTCAGAATTTGGCTAAATGCTTTTATGTGTCAGTATGTATCTGAATTACTGTCCTGGCAATGACATTTGCTGAAGCTAGTTTTCAGGTTTTCATGCAAAGGAGAATGGGTTAAAAAAAAGTCCCAGAATATGACAGCCAGCATCAGAGAGAATGAGGAAGCATTTGCAGTCAGTGTGTGTATACATTTTCTTCATGACTAGGTTCAATTTTCTGCTCCCCGAGGTGTGCAGACCCAACCATCTAAATTCCTGTGGAATTGCCATAAAAGGTGCACATGAACACTACACCTGTCTATGGTGCTGCAGGCTATGGGCCATCACGTACAGTATAAATGAGTTATGTCTCCTACTGTGTGCTGCTAGGTGCAGTTGGGCCACTGTAACTGTCTGCTGCTCCAGCATTTATCCATAGCCTTATTGCTGACAGAGACACATTCCCTGTAGACTACTCCCTTGTTAGCACAGACTAGATAACATAGCTGTCAGGCGGTGGTGGCGTGTGCCGTGCCAGTGAGCTGCCTGCAAGTAATAGTGGGAAAATAGATTTATATAGTCCTAATGTGACTTTTCCCATACATCTGGAACTTTAAAAGCCATGCATATTATACCTTGCTGTCTTACAATAAGATGAATACAAATGCCTACACAAACTGAAAATTGCACAGCAACTGCCCACATTGTAGTTAGATTTGCAAGATTTTGTTTTGGGGATATGTATAATATTTTAAAGAGAAAACACTTATTAATTGATTAATTAATTTTAAGTATGACAAGTATGAAAAACAATCAATGTGAAATCTGGTCTAAAATGTGTTCCAGAGTCTGTGATCTCCAGGTAAATACTATATTTAACCTAACTATACAATGTTCTCTACTACATTAAACAAAAGATGTTCTATATTTGCTTAGTTGTCATATAGACAGAGGGTGGTTCTGCTCTGGGGGAAATGGGACCAAAGCAGGAGAAGAATTTAACAAAGAAACCAGCCAACCAGCTCAGAAAGTTATTATCATCACTCCTGTTATCATCACTGTCTGAACAAAGCCTGTACTCTGAAAAATGTGAACTCTCTACATTCTTTTTAATTTAACAATAAGTTACACAAGTGTGAAGCACTTCTGCTGTTCAGTGTGAAATTTTCAAAACACAATATGAATTAAAAGATCTTCAGATTGTGACAGTATGGAACTTCTGAATGTTTTATGTTGGAATATGTCACTGAATACTTTTAAGACAGTGTAGACTGTCCCTCACTGATACCCTCTGTAGCTGCATTTTGGTTTCTATCCTTCCCATTTTGACAAACCCTGTTCCTTACTCTGTTTATATGATGGACTGATATGTTGTTTAGCCTAAAAACTAATGAGCTTATACCCTCGTTTGTGTGTTTTGGGGGTAATCAGGATTACATGTGTGTGAGCAAAGGCAGAGGTCACAGTGTCAGGTGTTTCTTCTTCAGAACGCAGTGAAAAACAACTGGTAGAATGAACTTGGCAGGCTCTCCTGAACCGCTGTCTCTGAGAGCACTGAATTAATCAGTCCAAGTGTGGAAATTCTTGTCTGTGTTTACATTACTAAAACCTGCACGCCTCCTCTGCTGTCAGAAACCATGAAATATATTAGCATAGTGACAAGTGACAAGTCAGCTTTCAGCAGAAGGTAATCAGGAGAGGAGTGTGTGTGTGTGTGTGTGTGTGTGTGTGTGTGTGTGTGTGTGTGTGTGTGTGTGTGTGTGTGTGT
>JBBPCX010068043.1:0-12612 GCA_037974365.1 Hydrocynus forskahlii | reverse complement strand
GTTATCATAGTAGTAGTCCCTGGTTCACACAGTGATACAGAGTCGTACAAAAACCTCCTGCACTGCTGCAGTGGGACGTCCTGCAGGTGCTGAGATGGAGGAAGTGAAACAGCACAATCACACACAAACTCTGGAGAGTTATAATCTGTAGAGCAGTTATCTTTTACCAGGGTCTGAAAATGTATTTGCAGTGCATGAATCTTTCCCAGGCTGCTTCTTCAGCAGTGATGAACTTCTAAATTCTCTTGAGGAAAACAGTTACATCTGAAAAATACATAATCTCTCACTGCTTGGCACTTCAAGAGAAAACTGAATTTGTTAAAAAATATTAACGTCACATTTAGGCTTTCATGTATCAAACACAAATTTTGAAAGTAAAATACTGAGTAGCTAGATTCCTTGATGGCTCGATAGCTTACATGATATACATCACAATACCTATAGAAAGATTCTCTTTTCCCCAGCTCATTGATGTAACACCTTGTTTAAGCTTATCTTTACTGGCAATATGGTTTTAGTCATGCATCATCTCTGGTTGATCATTAAAAGAAATGTTTGAAAGATAAGATACTTATTATGGTTGTCAAGCTGCTCAAACAAACTGACAACCAGTTTACAAGCATGAGAAAGACATATGAAACTAAAGTGGACGAAGTATATGCACATGTAAAATTATAAAAGCATACAAAAGTATATTCCTATATGCACAATAAGAAATATAGTTCAAATGCACTCTATGGGTCTCTGTACGCATCAGGATCATAAAATCGCCCTCAAATTGTACTGGTGTTTATACAGGTAGGTGGCAGGGACAGGGAAACCGGTCTGAGAACGAGTGTCATAGACTGTAGCCTAACATTTAGCTTCTGTTTGTTTTTTTTCCCAGGTTATATTTTGTCCATTTTGTGGAGTCAATATTCAACACATTCTGTCATATTGTGGGTCATGTGGCAGAAGTGTTTGCTTTTTATAGAGTCTTCAAAAAGAAAGTGTATTTTCCTCATATATATATATATATATATGCGAGAGCTAGATCCATCAGGAATAGAAAATAGCTCTAGATGCAGATTTGTCCGAAGAGCATACCACACAATGGGGCCCAATGAAGTCTGGCATGTTGATGGGTATGATAAATTGAAACCTTTTGGAATTGCAATAACTGGATGTATTGGTGGCTTCTCAAGAAAAATGATGTGGTTCAATTGTGGAAAGTCCAACAGTGATCCTGTGGTTATTGTTCAAATTTACATGAAGTGTGTAGCTGAGTTTAATGTGATACCAAAGCGCCTCCGCATAAACTGTGGCACGGAAAATTGACTGATGGCAGCACTTCACTGTTCTTTGAGAGCAGAGCATATAGATGCCTTTTCAGGAGCCAAAAGCCACATGAATGGCACTTCAACATCCAACCAGCATTGAAAGCTGGTGGTCCTACTTTCGGAAACAAAGGTAAATTTGAATATTATAGGCAATACTCACAGAAGAAACACTATATTGCAGTACACTTTTAAATGCCACATGTTGACCATGGTTGAGTCTCTTATAGGGACAACATATATTATAGTAAAATGTGTGCACTCTACCTAGTCAGTTTTGGATGGATCTGTTCAGTGACCTGAGGGAGAGGCATATGTTCAATGGAAGTTATGAACACAGAAGCTTGGCGCGATACTGTTTCCTTGACGTCCTGCAGAAAGAACTGGATGAATATAAGCAGTACTGGAACGCTCACAATATTTGTCCTGTTTGCCAATCCAAATGTCCATCAGGAAACTCTTCTCACCCCTCCCAGTTTCACAGCCCCCTCACCACTGAAATGATGCTTGTTATATTTATAGTAATATTTATATAATATATATTCAAATAACTTGTTTTATCTGTACTTGCCTCTTCATCCTTCTAGAGTGAGATGGAAATGACAATTAAATGAGAAAGAAAATTAAGCTTTGTTAATGCGATGCTCTGCTGGACACCTTTGTACTTGTTTTTAGATTTAATGGGATGAACTGTGGATTCCCAGTATCAACACAAGCTTGAGTCAGCTCGAAAGCTTCTTGCCAGCTCCAGCAACTCCTGGTGGAGATGATGACCAGCAAACTCGCTTTGAAGAACTGTGAAGACTAAGTGGTTTGCCACCACTAAGTGATCCTCCCCACTGGGAAACTGCTGTAGAGAACTACATCATCCTGAAGAACACAGCTCAACTTTAATATAGCCTATTTATGAGGTAAGACAAATCGAAGGCAAGTCTACTTTCTAAGAAATTTTTATTGTTTAATTTTCAACAGAAATATTAACTCAACAGCTACATAATACGTTCTCCACTTCTCTAGCTTTACAAATAGGTTTACAGGACCTACAGTTGGTTAAAAGCATCCAAAGCCAGGGGAATTCTTAATGCCAAAGTTCATATTGTCCTTAAAAGTGTTGTAGCTATCCAAGAGTGGCAGCTTCAAAGTGTTGGCGCATGTATTTGCCATAGGGAACTTTGAACAACTGAGGAACTGAAGAATTTGGCTGAGGATCCAAGCCAGCAGGAGAAACGCACGGCACACCCATGGTGAACATGAAGACCTCCTCCCGGGTTACTGAACTATCATGTTCTAAACACATAGCATTTAACTGATTGTATCCACAACATGAGTTTTTGGTACAGGTAAAAATGGGCAATAAAATCGAAATTGACTAACCTTCACAATCAATAAGGTAGTCCGCCCAGAAACTTCTTGTTTTGTTCTCCATGGCCCTCCTGTTGCTTCCTTCTGGACTAAGCTCTGGTTAGGACAGATTTTCAACGACAGTAGCAGATAACTTGTTGTCCAAATGACAGAGAACAGGGATCAGGAGTGTGGGATGCTGCTGCAGCACTGTTCAAAGGTGCAAGCTGGCAAGCCCATCTTTGAATCTGAAACACAATAATAGGTCAGTTACATGTTAAATACATGAGTGATTGAGGTAGCGACACCATGTTTTACTGTAAACAACTTTTTACCAATGATAAAATTACCTTTCGATTGCACTGTGGTTCCTGTCAATTATATACCACCTTAGGTACTCCTTCACAACTGAGTCCTGTTCCTCCACAGACTTAACATGTTTGAAGCACCCTGCACCCTTAAACATGGTGCTGTTCTGTACTATCACATCTTGCAGGATCTCCAATGAGGGTGCACTTTGGATCTAAAAAAATAGATGTCATTTACTTACATCAAATTGAAAAATTAATTACAAGTAACAGTAACATCACAAAGCCATGTTGACAAAGTTTTACCTTGAACTGTTGACAAAACTCAATTTACTAACCAATTACCTTCATAGAATTTAGAATTTTACACCCCTTTGTCAAAGACCTTCATATCTCTCGTAGTACTTTCCCTATTTCTATACAAGGTAGCGGCTCTCCATAGGTCCATCAAATATGGATCGTTTCATTAGCTCTTACATGAGAAGTGTGAGGAATTCTCTTTTTGGGGCACCTGTATCGAGACCTTCCTCAAACCTGCCTGCATCATCAGAAAACCTCACTAGGAGGCTTATCAGAGAATGTTCCCCTTTTGAACCCTCTGACGGCTCCATCCTAGAAATCGGAGCGGCGGATGCTAAATCTGCTGACAGCATGGTGGTCAATCTGGAGTGCTAGGTTTACAATTACTTCTGAAACAGATTGCTGTTCCATCCTACCACCAGACAGATCACAAGTGTTACGTCATTAACATAATTCTACATTTAACAAGAAAAAAACAGAAGGGGTAACTGTTTTCTTACTCTGTATCCTCTGGAATATCACTGCTGTCCTCATAACTGCCTAAATCCTCATTGTCTACTACAATGGGTGCAAACACTTGTGTGTATTTGCTGACAAATTAACATACAAATATACATTGTTACTGTTTCCCAATCATTCATAATACATTAAATTTGGAGAGGAAAGACTAATACCTATAAAATGCAGATTCCATTGGATGTCTTGAAGTTCCTGGACCCTCTTCTGAATCAGAAAGTAAGATCTGTTTCCAAACCATAAACCAAATAACAGGGATGGGACAGGTGAGTGCCAATTGTATGATTTGCAACTTGAGTGTATCATCGCTTTTACAACATTCTCAGGGACAAAGTCTCTGTGACATAATATTTATTGAAGTGTTTTTCACAAGCATGCACCTTACCTCCTGTAATTTGACAATTGCAAAAGGCTATACTGCAATTTTACGTAATTGTTTAGTCCTAGACAACCTATGATCAATGCAATGCACAAAATGACAAATATTAAACTCACTACTGTATCAGCTGAATTAAATTCTGCGGCACTTTTGCTTGCAACGATGACTGAATTGGATTCCTGAGCTGTGAAATGCAAGATCAGACATGTGAAGACATTGAATGAATCTGAACAATAAAGCAATTTAGAGATACTAATCCTTACTAAGCTTGAGTTTAAGAGATTCTAATCAGTAATATACTATTATGAAATCTTTTTAGACTTACAAGCAAGGAAATCTTCAGCTGTACAAATGTACACTGATCCGCTGGTATGCCTCCCCCAGTGCCTTCTTATAATGTTTCAGACAGAAGGGTGTTTCTGTCTGAGCAGAAAGAGGGTACCATCTTTTAAATTGTTGTTAAAATCCTTCATTTTTTGTACGGCAGCTTTGTGCAATTCTTCTGCATCCACTTCTGGTTGCACTACAAGAGGCAGAGTTGTTCCTCGCACAGGTTTTAGTACGCAGTCCTTTAGCCGCATTATGCCTACTGAAATCTACAGAGAAACATACAAGTATGTTACTATAAACAGGTTCACTGAAATACTACAAATAGCCTTCATCACAAGAATGGACTACCAGCAGAACGATTTGCCTCCATCAGCAAAGAGAAGTTACCTTCACACTGTTGTTTTTCAGTAGTGCTTTTTTCTTTTCGAAACATAATCGTCTCTCCTTCTCTTTTAAAATCTGGAAATTCCGAAAGGACTCTACTGCAGTTTTTGAATCAGTTGTTGCACCAGTGAATCATGCTTGAACCCAATCATATATCATTAAGACTATACATTAAATTAGATCAATGATTCATACTCGTACAGCTCCAGAAAAGGTTAAGAGAGCACAATAAACACATCAAAGTGTCAGTTTTTCCGGTTTCAAAATGAATGGGTTTGTATCTGTGTAAAATACACATATTTATATTCTTTCATAAACTATAGAGCACATATAACTCCATAATATTATCTTTCAGACGTCAACTGCTCTGCAGTATATAGAGGTCAGAGGTCAATTTAAGGTCATAATCATTTAATGTAACAGGTTAAATTTACCTATTTTATATAGAATAGATGCTATAAAAAAGAAACTGATTTTTTAAAGATGTGC
This sequence comes from Hydrocynus forskahlii, assembly GCA_037974365.1. Taxonomy (NCBI): domain Eukaryota; kingdom Metazoa; phylum Chordata; class Actinopteri; order Characiformes; family Alestidae; genus Hydrocynus; species Hydrocynus forskahlii. The sequence goes on along the minus strand of JBBPCX010068043.1, from coordinate 7,249 downwards.
TCTCTTAATTTTTTATTTTATTTATTTGTTTCCTGTGGCTGTGTGTCCAATTTATAAAACAAGCAGTCCTTGAAATGTCCCCTCCACTTGTGCCAGGCTTGTCATACAAAAATTGGACAATACATTGTACTCTGTAATAACAAATGGAGTATCATTAGGCAAGCACACAGAATGATGGAAAAAAAGGTACACTGCTGTTCTGTTCAACCTTACTACAACTGTTAAAACTGGTTACTGCAATAATATTCATTCGTGTTTGTCACATCGGGGGTGCTCGGGGAGTGAGGCGAGGCACAAATGCAGGCTCCAGTAGATGTTTTTTTCATACATAAAAGACACAGCCAAACAAAAACACAATCAACAGAAGACACAAAAGGAGCAGGAACAGTGAAGATAAAGGTGAGGGTATTTGTGAGGGTTGACCTGCAAAAGCCATATAAACTCAAAGAACTTAAATACTAAACACACTTGGACACAAACCAGTCAAAAACCCCAATCACTTAATCTAAACACATGACAGCTGACAGTGACCTAAGACACAAATATACACCTACAGATTCAAAATAAAAGTCTCAAACCAAAACCCCAGCCATAACAATGTTAATATTCATACACTGTTTGTATTCTGTCACACAGTAAAGTATTCCATATGCCATTCTAGTATACTGTATTCAATTTGCTTTAATTTTAGCTTGCTTACTTTTTAAAAGTTAAGTTACTTTACTCATGTTGTTATTTTTTTGCAATTGGTTAACTTTTTTTTCTTACTTGGTAACTGTTTTAAATTTTAAATTGATAACTTTTAATTTTGGAACTTTCATTTTTAGCTTTGTAACTTATTTGATGTAAATTATTATTTTTTAAGCATTACCTTTGCACGGTCAAAAAAGGGTGGAACAGGATACATTTCACTGTGTGTTTTACCAGTATGACTACGCATGTGATACATAAAGAATCTTGAATCTTATCATTGGTGGCACTAAACAAATGAGACTGTTTTGACTTAACATGATCACAGAGGAAACAAGAATACTTGTATATTGTTTATCAAGGTGCATCGTACCAATGTGCTTCTTGTCTCAGCTGTACAAAGTTGTTACAAATACAAAAAATGCTGTAAAATACATGACAATTTAAGCGAATGTTCCTTTGCACTACGTTGAATCACTTTGTCATAATAACGTTCGACGGCAGAGTAATGAAATATGAAAATTTTAACAACTTAAATAACATTGCTTAAATGTGACCATCACATGATGACATTAATTACAGGAACATTTCACTTACTTCTTAGAACTTCTTCGGTCCGGCGATTAAAATAAAACAAACGCGTCCACCTCTTCATCACCATCAATTGTCCCCTGAAAACCCAGACCATTAAGACATGAACCACTGATCATTTCCGTTGTGGCTTTTGCGTTCGTGTTGTGGCTTTTGCATTGTGGTGACATTTTTGGGTATTTAACCCATTTACCAAGTGAAGTAGGGGACCGCCAACAACGAGGGGCGCCCAGGAAGCAGTGTGTGGTTGTGGTACCTTTCTCAAGGGTACCTCAGTGGTGCCTCTAGCAGTCCTGGGATTCAAACCCATGACCTTCTGTTCGCAGGGGCAACTCCTGAACCACTAAGCCACCAGCTGCCCCATGTATTTAATAATGTAGTTAATAAAGTAGTTAAGGACACATTGGTAAGCACATTCCTGCACATTTTTGTGCTTTCTTGCCCTTACACACCCTTCAGCTCAGACAGGTCTTGATAATGAAAATGAAAAACGTTAAAATGTTCTCCAGGACCATGACTATTTGACACTAAACATTTGGATTTACAGAGTTAAGAGCACTGGAAACCCATTGTCACCTGACACTCTGGAACAACCAAACATAATGCCAAAGTCACTATGCCAGTATCAAGTGTTGGCTAGGGGAGAATAGAGGAGAGCAACTGCATCCTCTGGAGTGGTGGTGTTGGGGTGCTGTTTGTATCTCTAAATATCAAATATCAGTACCTGACCTCACTAATGCTTTCAGATCCTTACAGTGTTGCTCCAACATTTAGTGTAAATCATTCCCAGAACAGAAGAGGCTGTTACTGCAGCAAAGGGGTGAAAACTCCCTGATCAATTATCTTCCTTTCAGAAGAAACACCAAAAGAGCAGGTGTCTACAAACTTTTACCCATGTAGTTTATTTGCATAGACAGAAGACCCGTTACACCGAGTGCTCCATGCTTCAGAGCTCTGGGAGTGTTTATAGTCCTGTGAGTTTAACCCTTCATGACTGAGAGCAGCTACAGAAACTTCTACACCCACAGCAGCCATGACTTTAATCCCCATCTTCATCTGGACACTGATCTTCTGGACTCAAGGTGAGAGACGCTTTCAGATATTAGTTTCTGAGGGACCAGCTGTACTAGTACTTTGAACTATTAATTACATGTTTTATGCAATGCTTAACCATAAGAATAAAAAAGTCACACTATATTTGTATCTTTCCAGAGTCCACAGGTCAGGTGACCGTAACTCAGACTCCTGCAGTGAAATCTGTTCTTTCAGGAGACACGGTCACCATCAGCTGTAGAACCAGTCCAGCAGTGTACTATCACAGCTCATACGGCCACTACTTATTCTGGTATCAGCAGAAACCTGGAGAAGCTCCTAAACTCCTAATTAAATTTGTGAATCAGGTTCAGTCTGGTTTTCCAGCTCGTTTCAGTGGCAGCGGATCTGGATCTGACTTCACTCTGACCATCAGTGGAGTCCAGACTGAAGATGCAGGAGATTATTACTGTCAGAGTTATCATTATATCAACAGCAACAACCTGTTCACACAGTGATACAGAGTCGTACAAAAACCTCCTGCACTCGGGCTCCATAGAGACTGCACTGCCGCAATTGAAGGATGTGAAACTGTGTGATCACACAGATACTCAGATGTTGCCCACAGTGGCCTAGTGTGTAGGACACTTGCCCCTGGACCACGAGGTCATGGGTTCTAATCCTACCTTCAGCACACCACCACTGGGCTCCTGAGCAAGACCCAAGACCCTTGCTCCAGGGAGACTGCCCCCTGTATTTAGAGAATGGAAGTCGCTTTGGATAAAAGCGTCTGATAAATGCCGTAAATGTTCTTGTATGAACGTGGATGTAGAAAGCTCTCAGGCTGATTTGTCACTCTCAGTTTTGCCAAAAAATCACTAAACAGGACAAAAAGTGAAAAGTGCTGAGTTAAATTCCAGCTCGCCCCTGTTGTCCCAGTGTCCATTCACTACATTCAGACAATCCTCCATAAATGCACAGTTTCTTTTCCCTGTAATTCAAAGGTCAATAAACCCACAGAGTATCTCCTGAATCTTCTGCAGATATTTCCTTCAAAAGTAAGAAAATTCCATATTAATCACCTTTGAACCTGAAGCTTTGAATAGTTTTATTATTTTATTATACTCTTGCTCAAGCTGTTCCATTACTGTCTTAGATTTCATGACCTCATGGAGAATTGAGAGAAATTAATAAGACCTCAATAATTAGCATTCAGGAATAGAACTTTCCCAGAAATCAGAATTATTTGACAACTTCCACCCAATCCAACTGGCTATTTTCAAACTGGTCTTTAGTAAACTACTTATTCTCTTGTACACGGCTTTTTGCAATTTATATTTGCAATTTATTTTTATATTAGTTGTATGTCAAGGTCAGACACACTTTCAGATTTTAGTAATTAGAGTGACCTTCCTCAAAAACACTGTTTACACTGTGGGCTTAAATCATGAAAAATATTTTACATTTATTTTTATGTTTCCAGAGTCCACATTTCAGGTGACTGTAACTCAGACTCCTGCAGTGAAATCTGCTCTTCCAGGAGACACGGTCACCATCAGCTGTAGAACCAGTCCAGCAGTGCGTCAAGACGCTTAAACTGGTATCTATAGAAACCTGGAGAACCTCCTAAACTCCTGATTAAACTCATGAATCAGGTTCAGTCAGTGGTACAGAGTCATACAAAAATCTCCTGCACTGCTGCAGTGGGTTGTCCTGCAGGTGCTGAGATGGAGGATGTGAAACAGCATGAAAACACACTAAACTGACTCACTCAGTGTTTTTAACATTGAAAGAGACATTTACCAGCACTGTGTGTATATTTTAAAACAGCAGTACTCAGCTGTTATTCCATTTTATATATAGTAAAGTGTAAAAATAAACTTTAGACACAATTTGTGTCATGATTTGCTGACTACATTAGATTAAAATGTTGTAAATTTGGTTTTGCATTTTTTGCCAAACTGTCACTTTAAAGGGAACATATTATACCTCCTTTTAAACAAGTTATAATAGGAATATGGGCTACAAAACATGTTCACGAAGTTCTTTGCACAAAATCACTCTCACATTAAGTGATCTCACCACCTCTCTTCTTGACAGTTTAAGTCCCTTTCAAAATGAGCCTTTTAAGGGATCTGTCACTTTTATGCAAATAAGCTGTTGCTGGCCACACCCCACCATCCCATGGTCACGCTGCGCGATTAACACACATGAAAATGTCAGAAAACAGAGGCGCTATCAGCCCCATATGCTGGACCCAGAGTTGGACCCAGAGCGAGATGAACATAACACTTCATGAGTGACTTGCCTTTGCCTGTAGCCATAGAGCTCGGCGTCTTATGCATGCTCGTAAAACCAGCAGACAAAAATGGTGGATCTTCAACTAATCTAGTGGTTGGGGGCTCAACAGGTGACGGGTGGTTCAATGCAAATTTCCTCATCCTGATGTCAGGATGAGGGAGCGGTCCAAATGGCTCGTAGAAGCATATGATTCCTGACACCAAAATCTTTCAATTGACTCACAGAAAATGGATGTATGATTTTTTTACACTTGGAGTGTTTATAGGAGCAGTAGAGACACAAATTGAAATACAAAAGGATGCAAAAAGTGAGTTTTGCGAAATATGTCCCCTTTAAAGGATTAAATAATGGAATGTGTCCTTATTCTGAAAATGGTTCTGTTACAAATGTACATGCAATACTGTTTCCTCACATTGAATCAGATTATTTTTATTGTAAATTGACAAAGACAAAGCTTTGGAAATGCTGAGTGTCCACAGACTTTTGACGTAAAGGGACATTTGGCAGATGGCCTTATCCAGAGCTACTTACAATCATTAGTTACAGGGACAGCCCCCCTGGAGACACTGAGGATTAAATGTCTTGCTCAAGGACATGATCATAGAAAGTGGAAGGGTTTGAACCTGAAACTTTGTGATGATCGTGTTCACAGACAAGTGTTTTAACCACCAGGCTACTAACATCCTACGCTGTGTGGCGTCCAAAACAATTTCTATAGACCCAGGAAATATCTTAAGCACAATTAGATGTTGATTTAAGTTTCGCTTTACAGGTATGAAGAACAAATGTGGACTACTTAAGCACTGATGTATGTCGCTCTGGATAAGAGCGTCTGTTAAATGCCGTAAATGTAAATAAGTTTTGGACCTGTCTCTTTATTTCTCAGCATTTTTATTTGATACAGAAATCAAAGATCACCCTCCAGTACAGAACACCTCATCAGTCTGATCCTCAGAAGTTGTTCCAGTTTGTTCTCTGTCTGCTCAGACTCTTCTACTCCAAACCCAGATGATTAGAGCACAATTAGAGCACAGTTTAGAGCACAATCTGACTTTTGAAATGTTTTCTTCTTCACTCAAATGGAGTTCTATATGACCCGTGTGAAATTGTGTGCATGTGTCTGAATCACTAGTGGCCCTTTGGGAGGTATATGATGCTCTACTTGGTTGCAGGAGTCATTATTTTAAGACCTACATTACACAACAGAACAGGTATCTTTTGTGATTCAGCCCTGATTACTCACCTGTTGATGGACCAGAATAAATCAACAAATTAAAACATTACTGAAAACATCATATTTTTCAGTGAAATCTGTATCATTCAGTTCATGAATTGACTTATGAGTTAGTCCTCATTTTATTATTGACCAAATTATTTCTAATTTGGGTAGATCAGACCCTAGAGGGCGCTCATGATACCTACTCACATCCTGTAGCGTTTTTGCAGTCATATTTTATTAGATTAGGTCAGAGAAGGGTAAACCTGTTTTCAGTAAAAAGTACTGTTACTTTGGTGAAATTATGTCTAAAGCATTATTTCAGACAAAAATAATTTGAGTATAAGAAGCAGCTTCTATTGTGTAGTGGATAACACCACTGTTCTGCTCAGGCAAGAACCTTCAGCTACACCAACAAGAGTCTTTGGGCAAGACTACTGATGTCATGATCACCTACTTCTAAAATGTAGTGAAGGTTTTAGTTATTCTGGATGCCATATTCCATATTTGTAAAAGTAAGAAAAAACGAGAAAATACTACGGCAATTTTTTTAAAAGCAGAAATAGAAAAGTATTGATCCTGTAGGCAATTTCTCAAATTGCTTAGATTATTCAGATTTTTTGGGGGAGCAAAATGAAATAATTTAGCTCTAAGTCATTCAGAATGGATGGATGTGAAACTGTTTTTCTTACAGAGTCAGAATAGTCCACAATGGTGGTGAATGGAGCCAGATATCTGAAAGCTTTAATACCTAATAGAAAGTTATTGCCTCAAATGTCTGATGCCTGAGGAATTGTTCTGCAATAGTTTTGGCCTAAAATGAAAAATAGTGCTGAAATAAAATATAATCTTTCAGATGATTTCTCTGTCAACATTGCATAAAAATATTCAGGAGACGTACGTCCACTGGTTGTTTTAGAGGGTACATGTCTCTGGTTTGGCACATGGTGGTCTCGTGTAAAGAAGAAGAACATCTAGAACCTTTCTGTTAAATTCAGCAGCACCTGCTGTCTGTGGCCAACAGAGGAGAGGATAATTTGCATTGGCAGCACATGCTTCAGAGCTCTGGGAGTGTTTATAGTCCTGTGAGTTTAACCCTTCATAATTGAGAACAGCCGCGTCAACTTCTATACTCACAGCAGCCATGACTCTTATCCCCATCTTCATCTGGACACTGATCTTCTGGACTCAAGGTCAGATTTCAATCTTAAATGTGAGTTCACACTATGATACATGATCCTGACCAAATAATCAGCTAATTTGTCACATTATTGTCTTTTTGGTGTCATTTTTTGTGGATTCACTCTAGAGTCCACAGGTCAGATGACTGTAACTCAGACTCCTGCAGTGAAATCTGCTCTTCCAGGAGACATGGTCACCATCAGCTGTAGAACCAGTCCAGCAGTTTACCAAAGCTGG
>JBBPCX010068041.1:0-12620 GCA_037974365.1 Hydrocynus forskahlii | reverse complement strand
AAACAGTCTAGAACCGGTGTTTACCCTCAGAACTCAGAGTGTATCAGTAAACTCTGATTTCAGTAAATATAACCAGGCGTAAAAAAGTCTAGAACCGGCGTTTACCCTCAGAACTCCGAGTGTATCAGTAAACCCTGATTTCCAGAGATCCAGATCTTTCCTGTATTTTAACGTGGTCTTGAGGAACAGTCTTGACAAATTCGTAATGAAGTTGTGGCGCATGCCCGTTTTGCCAGACGGGTTTCTCCTCTCGTCCTCATGCCTTGGCAAAACGCCCCTTTCAGACTGTCTTAAGACTGGCGACCTGCTATTTCTATAACCGGTCCTTCTGTTTTCTGCTCTTTTTGGCATTAGAGACAGCGGCTGAAGAGGAGAGCGCGCCCAATCGGTGCTCCGACTGCGGGAGGACCTTCAGGTACGCCTCGGTCCTGAAGGCCCACGAGAGGACCCACACCAGGCCGTTCTCCTGCCCGGAATGCAGGAAGAGGTTTTCCACCAGGACGAGCCTGACGAACCACATGTACATCCACAGCGGAGAGAAGCTCCACACGTGCTCGGTGTGCCAGAGGGACTTCAGGACCGCCCAGAACCTGAGAGCGCACCAGATTACCCACGCTAGCGAAAAGCCGTTCAGCTGCTCCGACTGCGGCCGCGCCTTCTCCAGGTTGAGCGCTCTCAAGCTCCACATGATGATTCACAGAGGCGAAAGACCTTTCTCTTGCACCCAGTGTGGGATGGGTTTTACTTCTGCTCACATTCTGAAGAAGCACACGCACATACACGCAGGCCCTCACCCGTGCCCCGAGTGCGAGAAGGTCTTCAGCACCCTTACGACGCTGAAGGCGCACCGGCGGGTTCACGCCGACGACAACCCGCTCACCTGCTCGGAGTGTGGCAGGGGGTTTTGGAGAAAGAGAGACTTCAGAGCCCACATGAGCATTCACGCTGGAGAGCAGCCCTCCTGCACTCAGTGCGGGAGGACCTTCACCACCAGGAACTCTCTGAGGCACCACATGAGGCTTCACGTGGATGACAGGCCTCACCGGTGCTCGCAGTGCGGCAAGGGCTTCATCTGCCGCTCCGACTTTAAGCTGCACCAGAGGATTCATACCGGGGAGAGGCCCTTCCTCTGCTCGCAGTGCGACAAGGGTTTCGCCAGCGCAGACGCTCTGAAGCGTCACACGGTCATGCACGCGGAGAGCAAGCCCCACGAGTGCCCGGACTGCGGGAAGAGCTTCAGGCGCCCCTCGGAGCTGAAGATTCACCACAAGATTCATACGGGTGAGAAGCCGCACGCCTGCTCCCAGTGCCCCAAGAGCTTCCGCAGAGTCGGCGACCTTAAGGTTCACGCGAGGTCTCACACTGGAGAGAGGCCGTTCGTCTGCGGCGAGTGTGGGAAGAGGTCCGCGACGGCGGCCTACCTTCAGGTCCACATGAGGATGCACTCTGGAGAGAAACCATACACCTGTTCCGATTGTGGAAAGGGCTTTGTGCAGAAGTCGCATCTCAAAGTCCACCAGAACGTCCACACGGGGGAAAAACCATACCATTGCTCGGAGTGCGAGAAAAGCTTCACTCAGCTGAGCAACTTGAAAACGCACCAGAAAACCCACAGACCGAAGTCCTGAGGTCACACCGTTACCCAGAAGAAACCAGCAGAGGCACGTTGCAGTTTGAATGCTTCCTTACGAGCGGTCATATTCAGATCCAAATCCGCGGCAGCAAGTGGCTTTGAGCTCTCCAGGATGCTCACAAAGGATGGAAGCTACCTTCTGAAGCCATGTCAGCCAGAGCCAGAGCGAGAAGGGTGGGTCCAGCAAGAAGTTCCAACAAAGTTTCTTGCATTTCACTGTTGGCCGCCATTATTCAACTCTGAAAGCTTGTCATAAGTCCCTCCCCTTCCGCTACGTGGTCAAAATGGCGTCCGTTTAGTGCGAGTAGCGTCCATCGTTTCACACTGAGTTTTTTGGCTGCTACCAGTGCACCATCCGGGTTCTTTCAGGGCACTGGGTTTTAGCTTGGTTGTCAGTGTGAACGCACCATGCACCAAAACATAGTGTTCGAAGTGTGCAAGTGCGCGATTTCAGACACAGCCATGGTGTTCAGTCTAAGAGGACCTGTGTTCTCTCCTCCAACATCTGTTACACAGAGTACTGAGTGAGGCTGCAGCACAGTTTAGATCCTTATTTCTCCAAAAAAATCACAGTAACTGCTTCCCACAGCTTTTTCTTATGACATCTGCAGTTTCTGCTAAAGTCAGAAACAGGAAAATCATAAAAAGAAATGATACTTCATAGAACTTTATGAAATTTTGCCTAGTTGCATGTATTAGATTGACGGTTGGATCATTTGTTTATTTCACGGAGGTCCACGATGTGACCTGTCAGGCTGTTGGTGAGTTACTGTGTGATAAAGGTTTCAGCGAAGGTCATTTCTTTCTTTCTGAAACTCCAGATGAAGCAGTTCAGGACGGTCTTGACGAGGTCAAGACTTCATCAGAGTTTAGTTGAGTGAGACTTCATAACAGTTTAAGGTCTTCTTGGGGGTGGGCAATATGATCACATACTGTAATTATTGAGGTAAATTATACTGTTGTCTCTGTCTCTTCTATCTCAGTTTCTGTCTTTATAACACATGATCATATTGCCCACCCCTAAGAAAACCTTTAACTGTTAATATGAAGTTTCAGTCAACTTAATTCAGATTTATCATGTCATCAGGACTGTCTTGGATTACTCTTCTTTATTCCTGGATTCCTGGAACAGTTTCCCCATGTCCCCCATACCAACGTCGTCTAGCAGATATTTCTCACGACTGACCCTGAGGACATCCTCTAGGTGGCGCTGTAATACACCACTGTTTATACTGCAGAAGAAAAGCAGATCACAGTGAGAAGCACATTATTAGCACATGGCATGCTGGGCATTTTCCCGCTCGGGTGACGTGCTATTTGGGTCGACGCCGTTTATTCATTCATTTATTGGTCTGACCGGCCAATAGGACTCGTAGATCGGCCTGACTGACACTGGGCTGGCCCAATCAGCTCTTTAAACACCACCTCCACTTTCGCTTTGGTCCCTGTGCCTGTGTAATTCATTCGCCAAAAAAAGTCAGCACAGGAGTTTATTTCCTGACCACCGGCCCCTGAAACTCTCCTCTGCGGCCCATTGGTTCTTCTCTTTACTGACACGGGGCTGGTCCAATCATATCTTTAGCTCCTCCCCCTTTTGGCTCAGTGTCAGTGGATGGGATGAAGGGGGCGCAGAGAAACTGCGAGAGAGGAAAAAAAAGCGAACACTTCAGGCAGACGCTGCCAAACAACCCAAAATGACAGACATTTTTTCAAATCTCATTAAATATTAATATTCATTAAAAGATTCAGCTGCGGTCGACCCAGTAGAAAAGATTTTTTTTAAATAAATTCCTTCAAATCCGACACTTTATAGAGTTGCAGTTGAAAGTAGGTAATATACAATTTGATCTTACTGAAATAGAAAAACAGTTTTTCTCTTCATGTACTCTTAAAAACAAAAAGATCTCTGAATTATATGCATTGCTGTCTAATGTTGGTCCCTCTTGACTCTTTAAGGACGAGATGGGAAAAGGACTTGGGGTCTATTTTCAGTGATGAGGAGCGGTCTGCTCTAATATCTTTTTCGAAAATGCTTCAATTTCAGTTCACGAACAAAACTTTTAAATGTATTCACAGGATTTACTTAAGCCCAGTTTGCCTCCATAAAATTGCCTTCGTAAAATTTATTCAAAAAATAACTGGAAAGACTTTTGCTTTGTCCCCAAAGGTATACGTTCTGAACTGTACGGTGGAACTGTGTCTTGATTGTGTTAAAGAATGTGTACTGAATTTCTGTGTGTATTTGGCCAAAAAAAATGTATGCTATTGTCACGGTGAGCTGCTCAGGTACCTTCGGTCAATATGTGGTCGAGTCAGGTGCCCACACTTTTACCACTGGAAGAATTAACGTGCGATTTACGTCACAGATCTGATGTGTTCCGGCGAATCTGGCCCTCTCTCTGGAAATTTCTCAAGGGTACTCAGTGGCTATGTCTTTCTAAATTTGGTTTTGTAATTTTCGTTTATTGTTGTCTTTGCTCTTAAGCATTTGTGGGCGTTTGAATGTAGAACACGTTGCTGCGTGTTGTCGAGATACCTGTACCACTACTGTTGTTTTATTGAAAAAACTGTAAAAAAAAATAAATAAAAAATAAATAAATAAATAAATAAAACATTCAGCTGCATCATTTTTGACTGGGTGCGTTCACAATACTGCTTTACACATTCACGGGAGCCCAAAGATGGGTGGTGTGTATAATTGCATGTGGTGGACCGGTTTTTTTGGGTTTTTTTGGTTTTTTGTTTTTTTTTTGTCCCAATCCGCCCCTGGTCATGCCCCCCCGCCAGATCCTGCAGGTTCCTTCTCTACAACATCGTACTTTACTGTTGCAGTTACTTCCTTGCTGGTCTTCCTCCTTCTGCGGGTCCTCCTCTGCAGAATGCTGCAGGTTCCCTTGTCCATAAGCTCCTGAGATTCCTGCTGAGATCCCTCCCCTGGCTGCCCTGTGGAGATGTAGTGCTGTAGATCTCACGGTCCGTGTTTCAGCGTCTCATCATTACGCTACTGTTCACCACTGCAGGGCAGTTTAGTTCCTCTATTTCTGGGGTTCTGGCGTGTTCCCCTCCGGTCCTCCTGCTTTAGTGCGGCGTAAATGCATGTAAAATCGCTTCAGACTCGGCGTACCTCCACTCAGTGTTAACAAAGTTAGGGGGAGGTTCTAAACACGTGGAAACATTTTCATCGCCAGTGTGGTCTGTCCAAAATCCCCAATTAAGGTAAGATGGGATAAACCTTGTTTTAGTCCCACAAGTGGGAAATTTGCTTAGCACGGCAGAAAGTGGACAGTACAAAATTAAGAGCAGCAGAATTGAGGAAAAACAATAGAATAAAATAGAAATAGACTAAAGTATAAATAAATAGAAAGTCTCTAGGCTATATACTCAATTATACAGTCTAAAGAAGTACAGTATTAAAATTTAGTAATATAGTGTGTCACTATTGCACATCACTATGGAGCGGCTGGTGGCCTGGTGATTAGGGAGTTGCCCCAGCAATCGAAGGAGTGTGGGTTCGAATCCCAGGACTGTCACTGACACCACTGAGGTGCCTTTGAGCAAGGCCCTGCCCCGTTCTCTCTACTCCCTAGGTGATGCGTCGGTGGCTGCCCGATGGGTTAAATGCAGAGGACAAAGGACCACTGTACATTCTTAATACGTTTTCTATTATACTGACTTATTATCCATCAGTTATGCAATTATGCATAACTATACAATGATACATTAATGATATAATTATAAATCATTATAGAGTCATACATGAATTGCACAAATATGCATCAGTTATACAATTACATCTGCAATTATACACTTACTGCATTAATTATACAATGGTACGTTACACAGTCATACATCAATTACACAATTATTACATCACTTATGCAATAACAGCATCATTTAAACAATTGCTACTCCGCTTGGATCTGCTTCAGAATTGCATTTGAACTGACCCAAAAATGGAGGTTAAAGATGAGGTCATCTCAGTCTATTTCATCGTTTTAGGGGGACTTTTATTTTGAAAAATAGTGCTTGGTTTTGTCAGGATTCATTCTGCCCCGTTTGTTGTTCTGGACTTTAAGCCAAAAGAATGTTTCTAAATGTGATTAATTTCTGTTTTTGAGGGTCAGCGTTTCCAGCTCAGGGCTGCAGTGCAGCAGGACAGTAAAGATGGTGAAGGAGGTTTGTTGTTGTTTTTGTTCTGTTTGGTTTGCACCATTTCTGCAAGTCAATTAGCGCTGTTTAGAGTAAAATAATCTCAGATTTTGGACTCTTGACACTCTTGAAACGTTTTAAGATTAACGTATTGCTAAAACTGAAGTTCCAGGTTCTCATTCCATCTTAAGTGCTGTTGCAGTGGCGCTGCATGGCCTGTAGGTGGCATATTCTGTCTGGAATATCGTATAGGGCTTGATATGATGTCATGACACAGTCTTATGGGTGGTGTCCCCTCAATGGTCCCCTAGCGACCAGTACTGTGTTAGTCTGTCAGATACCAGTCAGTACTGGGTTACTCAATCCCTTACTAGTCAGTACTGGGTTACTCAATCCCTTACTAGTCAGTACTGGGTTACTCAATCCTCTACTGATCAGTACTGGGTTACTCAATCCCCTACTGATCAGTACTGGGTTACTCAATCCCCTACTGATCAGTACTGGGTTACTCAATCCCTTACTGGTCAGCACTGGGTTATTCAATCTCCCACTGGTTAGTACTGGGTTACTCAGTCCCCTACCACTCAGAATTGAGTCACTCAGTAATGGCAAATTTAGCCTCTTAATAGAAAGTAAAGGGTTAGTCAGTGTCCAACTGGCCATTACTAGGTTTATTAGTCCCTTCTGGCTGGAACTGGGTTAGTCAGTCCCCTGCCACCAAGTACAGGTTATATAATTGAGATACGGATGGGTGTCCTAATAAAGCACTTAATACTAATACAAGTATGTAGTGTGTATCGTTTTATGAGTGTCAAAATTGAGTATTTTACAAATCTCCTCAATGCATACTTAAAACTGGCCGATTTCTGAGTACGCTGTTGATGGACACCATTGTCCTACAACGCTATGCAGGGGCTACACGTTTGAAAATTTGGAAAAAAAAAACCTGGTGTGCAGTGATGATGGCTGTGCTGACCATAAAAAGTGTACACATATGAGTTCTGTTTTAATAAGAAATACATTTAAAAATATTTAAGTGATACATGTGGTCTGTGGGGTATTTTTGTGGGGTTTAATAAGTAGTAATCATGTGAGTTTACTAACTAGTTATGTTAAAGGGCCATCTACTCTAAAATGTAACAGCAAACAAGTGAAATATACTAGTAACTGGAATATAACATAGTGAAAATTGCTAGTTTACCAAGGTAAATATTCCGGTAACTGCGGTAAGTATGGTAAAGGAGGTACAGTAAAGGGGGGCGTTTGACTGACGCCATTATCTAGAGCGACATTAGTTAAATAACTGCGGTAAATATGCCAGTAACTGGAATAAATATAGCATTAATTGAGGAAAATATGGCAGTTACCAAGGTAAATACGCTAGTATCTAAGGTAAATATGCTGTAATTATGGTAAATATGATAGTAACTGAGGTCAGTATTTCAGTAACTGGTGTAAATGTGCAAATAACTGAGGTAAACCTGTTAGTAATGTGATAGTAACTGAGGTGAATGAGCCAGTAGCTAAGTGAGATATGTCAGTAAATGAGGTAAATGGGCCTAAACTGAGTGAAAAATGCTGGTAATTCTACCATGCTGAGGATTTGGGCTCTCAGCAGATGTACTCAGAGACAGACGGTGTATCTTTGTCGGCCAGTGAATAACCCAGCAGTTTTTATCTCATTCAGATTCTGTCCTGATAAATGTCTCTCTTTTCGCTGTTGATCTCTTTGATTGCAGGAGGTGGAGGATGGCCTGTGTTCCTGTAAGACAGAGTTGAGCCCTGTGGAGATTCTGGAGTTTGTGTTTGAGGGTCAGGAATGCGTGAAGGAGGAGACGGAGGATGAACCGAACACCAAAAACTCACTGCAGTCCGAATGTGACACCGAGGACCAGCACACACTGCAGACCCATTTAAAAATGGCTGTGCAGCTGAGTGGAGACGCTGCAGTGAAGGAGGAAGGTGATGGTGATGATGAAGATGTTCCACTGGAGAACAACCCTGAACCCGTTCATTCCGGTCAGTTAATCACTCCTTTATTGACCATTTTAATGTTATACGTAGTCATAAGCATCACTTGGTTTTTATTAATTTATTTACATTATGTTATTGACCAGTTTAAATTATCAACGTGTTAAAATAGTTTTCTGAATAAACTTTCCCTTTTTTGCATTTGAATGGCCAAATCTCACTCCAGACGTCTGGAGTTATTATTTTGTTATTAAATTTCACTGCGTGATTATTAAACTATAATGACATAAAAATGTCTTTAATAATATTATTAATTAACTGAGGTGAATATTCCACTAACTGAGGTAAATATTCCACTAAGGTAATTCTGCAGTAACTGAGGTAAACATACCACTAACTGAGGTAAATGTGCAGCACCTGAGGTAAATATACCATTAACTGTGGTAAATATGCCAGTAACTGAGGTAAATATACCACTAGCTGAGGTAAGCGTGCAGTAACTGATGTAAATATGCCACTAACTGATGTAAATATGCGAGTAACTAAGGTAAATATGCCACTAACTGAGGTAAATATATCACTAGTTGAGGTAAATGTGCTATACCTGAGGTAAATATTCCACTAACTGAGGTAAATATTGCTCTAACTGAGGTAAATATTCCACTAACTGAGGTAAATATACCACTAACTGAGGTGAATGTGAAGTAACTGAGGTAAATGTGCAGTAACTGAAGTAGATATACCACTAACTGAGGCAAATATGCCAGTAGCTGAGGTATATATACCACTAACTGAGGTAAATGTGCAGTAACTGATGTAAATATGCCACTAACTGATATAAATATGCAAGTAATTGAGGGAAATATGCCACTAACTGAGGTAAATATATCACTAGTTGAGGTAAATATAGCATAACCGTACCTGAGGTAAATATTCCACTAACTGAGGTGAATGTTAAGTAACTGAGGTAAATGTGCAGTAACCGAAGTAAATATACCACTAACTGAGGCAAATATGCAATTAACTGAGATAAATATACCACTAACTGAGGTAAATGTGCAGTCACTGATGTAAATATGCCACTGACTGTTATAAATATGCAAGTAAATGAGGTAAATATACCACTAGTTTAGGTAAATTTGCCATACCTGAGGTAAATATACCGGCAAATGAGGTAAATATTCCACTAACTGAGGTAAATATGATGGCAGCTGGGGTAAATATACAGTAACTAAGGTAAATATGCTGCTAGCTGAGAGTCATGACTTAAAGAAAGGTGTCGGAACTAGATAGTTACACGTTGATTTTGGCTTAGTAAGGCCTGGGAACAAGATAGTTAAGTCAGGACTTCGTGAGAGGGCGATGCATCCCTAGAGTGGTGGTTTCATTTTGTGTGTGTGTCTTGCAGGTACATCCAGTTCTGTCTGCAGTTCTGTCCTTTAGACTGTCCGAATAATGGTGTACTTTTTTCTAATTTGTTTCAGGTTTCGCCGTGGCAGTTAAGCAAGAAGTTAAGGAGGAGAACGAAGACTTGGAAGATCAGCGTCAGAGGAGTCTGGAGGCAGAAGGACTAATGAACAATGGCGGAGAAAAGCAATATTCTTTCCCCCAGAGTGGGAAGAGTTTTAGGATGGGTTCCTCACTAAAGCCCCATGGTGACAAAGCACCTTCCACCTGTTCTCATCGTGGGCAGAGTTTCGGGATCAGAGGTTCCCTGAAACAGCACATGCTGACACACGCCGGCGCAAACAAGAAACTTTACACATGTTCCCGCTGCGGGAAAAGGTATGAAAGCGCTCTGGACCTCAAAAGCCACAAGAAAATTCATACTGGTGAAAAGAACTACCAGTGCTCCGAATGTGGAAAACGTCTCACCACTAGGGAGTCTCTGCTGTACCACATGCGAATACACACCGGAGAAAAGCCTTATCAGTGCAACATGTGTGGGAAGGCATTCAGAAGCTCTTCGGTGCTCAAAGAACACAAGCAAATTCATACCGGAGAGAAACCATTCGCATGCCCCCAGTGTGGCAAGTGCTTTTGCACAAAAAGGCAGTTAGCAGATCACGTGCAAATACACACCGGAGAAAAGCCTTTCGGGTGCCCACAGTGTGGTAAACGCTTTGGGAAAAAGAGACACCTGTCCGAACACATGGTGATTCATACCGAAGAAAAGCCTCACCAGTGTTTTCACTGTGGAAAGAGGTTTTCCCGCACAAAGTCTCTTAGCATCCATCAGATGATTCATACTGGAGAAAAGCCCTTCGTTTGCACTCAGTGCGGGGCGGGATTCACCACTAGAGGGGGTTTGGTGTACCATATGCGAATTCATACCGGAGAGAAACCTCACCAGTGTCTTCAGTGTGGAAAGAGCTTTTCAACTGCGACCTATCTCAGACGTCACCAAACGACTCATACCGTAGAAAAGCCGTTTGTTTGCGCTCAGTGTGGGATGGGCTTCGCCACCAGAGGAGGGTTGGCGTATCACACACGAACGCATACCGGGGAAAAACCTCACCAGTGCTGTCAGTGTGGGAAAAGTTATGCCAGGCCAGGACTCCTGAGGGTCCATACAATGAGTCACACTGGAGAAAAACCCTTCACCTGTTCTCAGTGTGGAAAGAATTTTTTATACCGGGGCAGTTTTCAGACCCATCTGAGAATTCATACCGGAGAAAAGCCCTTCACCTGCACCCAGTGCGGCAAGAAGTCCTCATCACTACGCCTGCACAAATCCCACATGCTGATCCACAATGCAGAAAAGCCTTTCACTTGCGCTCAGTGCGGGAAGAGCTTTTCACATTCCAGCAGTTTTAAAGTCCACACGAGGGCTCACAGTGGAGAAAGACCTTTCATGTGCGATCAGTGCGGAAAAAGTTTCGTACACTCAAGCAGCTTGACCGTTCACATGAGGATTCACACCGGAGAACGGCCTTTCGCCTGCAGTCAGTGCGGAGAACACTTTGTGCAGTCAAGGCAGCTCCGGTTACACCGGAGAGAGCACTGCGAGTCAAACCCAAGCCAGAGAGAGATGGAGGGAGTTCAACACTTGAATGACATAAACCCAAAATACTCATGATGGAGGATTGTTCTTAAATCTTTGCATTTGATTCAGATTTTATCCGCACAGCCTCTGGAAACAGCCTGCCTAATATTGTGCCCCCAAAACAGCACTGACTCGTCAAGGTCTGGACTCCAGAGGACCTTCAGAGGTCGGTGGTTCTGCACCAGCAGATCCAGTTTTGAAAGCTGTGAGGTGGGGCCTCCATGGGTTGGACTAATTTGTCCAGCATGACCCACAAAAGCGCAGCCAGACTGAGATCTGGGTAATCTGGAGGCACCTTGAGCTCTTTGAGATGTTCCTAAAATTGGTTTCTGGACATTGTTTGCAATGTAATCATCCTGCTGAAAAAGGACACTGCAAGTAGGGAACAGCGTCTCCATAAAGGTGTGAGCTTGGTCGGCAGTGTTTGGGTGTCTAAGGATCGTCCACGTGAATGCAGGACCCAAGCGTCTCCAGCACATCGTCCAGAGCATGTATTGCTGAGGAACCTTGCCTCCTCCTCACTTCCTTCCCATTGTAAATCCTGGGGCCATCTCTTCCCCACTGCTCCGTGGTCCAGTTCTGATTGTAGGTCTTTTGGACAGGGGTCAGCGTGGGCTCTCTGACCGGTCTGCAGCTACGCAACCCCACACCCAGCAGGGGGCGCTGCACTGTGTGTTCTGAACCCTTTCTGTCAGAGCAGCAGGAACTTCTCCAGCAGTTTCTTCTCCAGAAGATCTTCTGTGGATCAGAACCAGACGGGCTGGTCTTCACTCCCCACCACCATCAGAGAACCTCGGGGGTCCAGGACCCTGTCTCCGGTTCTCCGGTTCTCCTTCCTTATTGAACTTTTGGTAGGTTCTGACCACTGAACACCAGAAGCCCCCCACAAGACCTGTCATGTTCGAGGCGTTCAGTCGTCCAGACATCACAGTTTGGTTCTTTTCAAAGTGTCTCAGATCCTTTCGCCATTTTTCTGCTGCCAACATCGACTGTTCCAATAGTTTGACAGTTTAGTCACTGCCTAATATAATATACACCCTCTCCAGGAGACACTGGAACTAGATCATTATTATTCTTCACCTACGCTGGGTTTAGTGTCGTGGCTGAAACATAAATTTTTGTTATGTACAGATTCATCTGTGCTTGGATTTGTTAATAATGTAAATATTAATTTTGAGAATTGTGAAATACTGTGTAATGTACTTGCATTCACCTTTGCTATTGTGATTTTAAATATTATTATACATTTAACATCTGATGCAGTTTTTCTCCTTTTTAGTAGGACGGGTGCATTCATGATGTTCAGCAGCATTTGTTTATTAACAAAAATGCAACAGAACTTTACAAATCACAGACCTGTAACTTTAATAGACCGAAAGTATGAAGAAGTTACTTCCTTCTCAACCCCCACCTGACTCACAAAAGTCTTTCTCACATTTCTCCAAGCATCTCCAACCCCCCCCCCGATCACTCACTGATTTACAACAGACCTCCATCATGCCCATAGCAGGAAATGGGGAAAATGGGAAAAATACACCAGTTTTAGAAGTTGCTGCACTGTGGTAAGCAGCCTGGTACATTTTATCACGTACATTTTCCCTCCAAATGATGATCCAGTGATTTAGGAGGTTGCCAAGGAGTTGAGGTACAAGTTAACAACAGTGGAGCCTCACCGAAAAACTCCAAAAACACAATAAAGTGGGTTCGTCTATAGAATGGGTGACAGGCCTGCAAGTCTTGAGAATGTGTCCTAAACCACGTCCACTAGTCTGATCCACCTTAATGAAGAAGTTCAGTTCATTTTTACAGCTCACAGTGAGT
>JBBPCX010068040.1:0-12621 GCA_037974365.1 Hydrocynus forskahlii | reverse complement strand
AATGTTTCAGATTATCAAACTAATTTAAATATTAGACAAAGATAACCCAAGTAAACACAAAATGCAGTTTTTAAGTGTTGATTTTATTTATTAAGGAAAAAAACTGTCCAAACCTACATTGCCCTTTGTCAAAAAATTCCTGCTGAACCATGAGATAACTTAAAAAGTAGGTTAAAAGATCCCAGAAAAGGAAGACATCATGCCACGATTTAAAGAAATTCTGGAACAGAATTCTCTCTCTCTCTCTCTCTCTCTCTCGGAGATATACAGAAAGATAGAGAGACACAGAGAGTAGAATCTGTTTTTTAATTAATTTTATACTTATATGTTTAATCAAACCACTCCACATAAAAGTATATATACACATGTTTGTGTGAATACAGTGTAGAACAGACAGTATAAAGTATGTGGAAAAATGTCTTACCTCTGTCATCAGCTCTTACTATGAAAGACTGAAATGCAGACCTTACAGAACAGAGGGGAAGACCATCACACCCTCCCTCTTCCACGATGATGCTCAAGTGACAAGAGGAACAGATCAAATGCAGTCAAGTACGAAGACAGAGCATTTATCAGCGTGAGCTGAACATTTTGTAGAGATTTTTTCGTACAAAATGCTGTTCTTTATCACACAACAGAGCACAAACAGTCTAAAATATTGTGGCCCATCAAAATCATGACTCTTGATGGGCCACAATATTTTACACTGTTTGTGCTCTGATGTGTGATAAAGAACCGCGGTTAACGCAATTCAGAACAGGAAGAAAAGTAGACCTTCCCAGATTTAAATACAGTTCACGTACATATACTTCTGAAATCTAAATATTGTTGTTTTGGGGACAAATGTCTATACTTCCATTCATGTTTTAATGTATTTTTTGCCCTCATTATTAAAACACACAAAAAAGACATTAAAATAATAAAATACAACATTAAAATAACACACACACATAAAGAAAGGTAGAGAGAGAGAGAGTATGTGCGTGTAGAATTTAGTTAAAGATTCCATTAATTTAATTAAAGATTCCATTAAACTTTAATTAAAGTAAAAGCTGCGTAAGAACTCGAGTCCACACAGCAGTCTAATAAAATTAGTCAATAATAAAATTTCAAAAGATGTTTTAAAATAATTAAAACTAAATAATGCAAAATTGGATAATGGTAGTAATTATTCGTTAGAAAGTAATTACAAAGTTAAAAATGTCTTCAGACATCATGAAATATGCTTGTAATGTGAATACTGATATGCTTGTCCTTTCTGAATTTTACCCACAAAGGACTGATTACCAGATTATGGAAGAAATCAGATTTTTCTACCCACTATACCACCCTGCCCCCAAACTCTTGTTTAAAATGCAGTTTAGAATCTGCTGAAAGTCACTATTTTGCTTGTATATTTGCATGGAAGTCCATGAAAAGATATATTTCCTTTTGTTACATTTCATATTTGTTAAAGTGTATGTACCAGAAGACAAAATTATACAGGAACCATCATAAAATCTGCAAAAGATGTAGGTAAGAACTTATGATTTAAAAATACTGAATTTTTACAATTTAAAATAAAAAAGGCACTTAAACAAACTCTATCCCATTTACCCTTTGAGTGTGTGGCCTAACATGGACCTGTAAGTGATAAAATATGTGCTCTGTGGCTCACTGAAGAATACTGTATATCGTGTGTGTGTGTGTGTGTGTGTGTGTGTGTGTTTTTCTGTACCAGGACCTGGATTGCTATGGTATTTTAAGCATAATAATACGCTAATGCATAGAGTTTCTACACCTCTATAATAAAGATATAGAGTTTACAGGTTGTGAAAAGACACAACAGAGAAAGATAAAAAATAAAACAAAAGGTCAGGGAAGTTATTTTTATGCTTTTAACTGAAGCGGACCACAGAGAGAAATATGCTAACAGTGCTGAGCACAAACCACCAAACCAAAACACAAAACGGGAACCATCAGAGACTGCAGCATCTTCAGTTTTCACATGGGAAAATGAGCGAGAACCAGAGGTGTAAGGATCCTTTCATACGTTTTCAAACTGTGTTAATCAAAATGACACCAGGAAAACATGAATACAATGAAAAATGATCAGAAGAAAACTAAAATGTAATTAATAGTTAGTAAAAATTGGATAAAAGGAGAATTTAGAGTAATTAACACTAGCAGATGAGTAAGGTTATTTTAAACTGATTAAAACACCAAGAGTTTGAAGGTAGAAAAGCCATATGTCTTTCTCAAACGTGAAAATTACTATTAAACAGGCTCTACTTGTAAACAACATTATGAGCATTTTGTGATATTTACAGAATCAACTACAGTATATAAATGCAGCATTTGTCCAATTTGGTCCTGCTTTTGAGGAGCAAAACACATACACATGTATGTGTATATACATACATATATATATATATATATATATACACACCACAGTGTTTCAAGCTTTTTTTATTGAAATTCAAACAGTTCAAGTCCAAAGAATAACATGAAATGGTACAAAGGACAGTGCTGAACTGCGAGAGGTTTAAAAATGGTAAGGTTACCCAGAAGTGGGAAATAATTCTGTAGCTCCATGCAGTACCTCTGGTATGTGCATAGTTGGTCAGGTTCATCCTGCAGCAAGATAGTGACCCAAAACATAAGTCCAAGCTATGCCAGAACTACCTTAGAATAAAAAACAAGCTGGAGTACATGGCATGGCCAGAAGTCTCCGGACTTAAACCCCATCTAACTGTTTTAGGATGAACTGGACAGAAGAGTGAAAGCAAAGCAACCTATAAGAGCCGCACACCTATGGGAACTTAGTTGGGAAGAACTTTCTGCAGAATGAACAATGAGACATTGAACCCCTTGAATTTCAATACAAAAAAACAAAAAAATTGGGGTGTTCTAAAAGTTCTGACCGGTAGTGTATATAAATATATATATTAGTAGGTTGACGCCTGACCATTACACCAACAGGGACTTTAATGACACTGCATTCAGATACATAGACTTTCATAGACCTTTGCAGCCGATAAAATGGTTCCGCAACCCCCCCTGCACTAGACTCTGAGGATATTTTTTTTTTCTGTAACAAACTAGATAAAATGTGAATGCCCTGTAGTGGCAAAGAGATTTGGTTTTATATTTGATTTGATTACATGAATGTTTAAGTTAGGATTTACAAGAAACTGTGGAGGGGACGAGGTGGCCGTCACAGAACCATTTGAACTGAAACTGTGTTAAAGGGAAAACTGCTGTTAAAAACCTCCTTATTTGTTTAAAGTGTTTGCAAACCAAATATTATTGCACTCTTGTTCATATAGCAGTACTTTAAAAATAAAAGCCGCAACCCACTACTTTTGATTTAATTATTTAATTTGGCGTATGACAATGCCAGAGGTTTATTGTGTGTAAGTATACACTTGTATTTACTTTACTTACTATTGTTTTATATCAAAGTATTTATTTGACTATTTTAATACAACTAATTAAATTGCTTGTTAGCACATGAAGCATTATTACATTATATATTAAATGTTTATTGTTGAGGAAAAGGAGTTGTTAGGGATGGAGGAAGAAATGAAAAAGAGAAGAGTCTAAAAGAATTGTGGCTGTTTAGAAATCCTTCAGCCTGTCGAGGAGATCCTCAGCGTCCTGCTCAAAACTATCCCACACAACTCGGACCAAAGACCCTGGGTCTTCATAAATGGACTCTTCCAGCGTGAGGATTTTTTCCAGAAGGACCATCATTCCATTCTGAGACAGAGGCAGAGAAAGTGGTCAAACAAAAATTTTCGAAAGAATGTCATGTAATTTTCTATAATTCTGAAATTTGGTAGACCAAACATATTTAAATACATTAAAAATGGTTTGAACGAAGGTAAGTCATTGTAAACTCTCAAAGATGAATTTACGACGAATTTATCATATGACGTAATCTAAATATGCAAAAGAGTCAATAAAATCAATACACATACACTGTATACAGTCTCTTGGTTTAAGCACTGAAGGCTGACTGTACACAACCTGTTCTTCTCAGTGATCACCTACAGTAAAGGGAAAATCAGGTAGATCTTAGTGCCTGAGACTTATGGATGAGTAACGTTAGTTTCAGTATTGATAGTCGATTTCATGCGAGTGCTGCTGGGAAACTACTTCAGGCTGATCTGTGTCAAGGTGCCGGATGAAACCATCGTGCAGGACGAGCAAATCGTCTCTTAGGTCTTCAGGTGATTCATCACCACCTAATTGACATATTAAACAAACATATTAAAGGGATATAAAGATCATATTTAAAGTCCTGGGGTCACCAGCTTTATACACAGATGATTTTGAATACTAAACATTTTCAGCCCAATTGGACATAACAAGTGAAATGTAATATATCTGAAATGTTAACTAATGAAAAGGATAATTCACCCCATAGCAATGATTTTGGGCAAGTTCTGCACCTGAACTATTCATGTTGACTAGATCCCTCACATTTCTAAGGGATAACTCAAGCTACTACAATAATGTAACGGCCCATAAGACAACACAGAGGATTCCTATCAATAGAGAAATGTTTAAAAATGCAGTTAAAATAGAGGGAAGACATTCTCACTGAGCAAGATTTGAGCAAGATTTGCTCAAAGATTCCAGTAGTTTTGTTTTGGTTCACCAAAACTATAAATAAAATGTAGCGGTATGAACATATGGGGTCCTGGAGGAGCAGCACTAGTTTCAAAATGACAAAGAGGGAAACTGGGGCCCAGGGAACGTAAAACTGTTTCCTACACATTTCAGTAAGGAGGTAAAAGGCGCTGAGGATGTAGGGATGAGCCCATGTAAGGATAGATAACACATTAGCTAGACACAGTTCTGCTGCCTTCATGACAACTGCAATCTCAGACTTTTGAAACTTGGCATCTCCTGCTTCTTATTGTTTGAAAAAAGCAATGCTCAGAGTAAAATCACTTGTTTAACTGATGTGTGAGTATAAAGCACTATTGCTTATACATAATAACTTAACCTTCCAATTTCATGTGTTATCCCTATATCACAATCAAATTTAAAAGTCTATTTAAAAGGTTTAAACACGATTGCAGCATTACAAATTACATACTATCACACTAAAAGTGTGTTACAGAAATGATACGTAACCATGAGAAATGTATTCTTATTTTGGATTTTGCTGTTTTAATGATGAAACTCCTTCAGAGTCAGTCTGGGTCACGACATCCACAGTTGTGGTTCTCGGCTGGTTATCTCCAAACTTAAAATAAATTAAAAAATAAAATAGAATAAGATAGAATGAATTAATACAGGGGAACTCACCAACATGCTGGACCACGGCCCTCCAAGACTGGAGTTGGACACTCCTGAATTTATGGAATAAATGAAAGAAATGAAAGAATACATGGAAATCGCTAAAAGAAAATTGAAAGTGCAATAGAAGTGCAAATATGTCCAAAATTTAGTTTGGAATTCCTATGAATCTGAGGGTCAGCCTTGTTCTATGATGATGATCAGTTTAGTTGCGATGAAATCCTTTATATTACAAAGAAAGTGAGGAATGCGTTTTCATTGGAATGCGTCACATTCATTGCAAGTCACAGTTAAAGTTTGCATCCAGCCAAATAGAAATAAATTATTAAGAAAGTGTCTTCTATTCATCAGAGATGTATCAGAAGAATGTCGAGACAGGGACTACACAAGACCTCTGAGGTTCAGCTGTGGTATGTTAGCAGAGGTCCTAAAAGTGGATCACGCTACAGACGTTAGATCAGACTGAGATCTGGGGAATTTGGAGGCCAAGTCAACACGTCAAACTGAATTTCATGTTCCTCAAACCATTTCCTGAAAAATGGTTGCATTGTGGCAGGACTAATTATCGTGCTGAACGAGTCTAAGTGTCTTCTAACTGCCCTTAGAAAACACTCCTGACATGAAGATGTGTACTTGGTCTGTGACAGTGTTTATTGATCCTGGAGGGAACTGATTATGTTATGACTGTGAAGCCACAGGGACAAGAACAATATGAAATATAGATTCAAAATAAATCTAAATAAAATCTGATCTGTAGAAAAATTAATGCATTATGCTATATACACAAATGTTGCATATTGTTACGGCTGGGGTTTTTTTGTTTGAGACTTTTATTTTGAACTTATAGGTGTATGTTTGTGTCTTAGGTCACTGTGTCAGCTGTGTTGTATTTAGATTAAGTGATTGGGGTTTTTGATTGATTTGTGTCCAAGTGTGTTTTTAGTATTTAAGTTCTTTGAGTTCATGTGGGTTTTGCTGGTCAACCATCACAAATGCCCTCGCCTTTGTCCTCACGATTCCTGCTCCTTTTGTGTCTTCTGTTGATTGTGTTTTTGTTTGGCCATTGTGCCTTTTGCTTTTGGTTTTGTATAGAGTCTGTGTCCTTTATGTCTTAAATAACATTTAAAAAGAACCTGCACACGTGCCTCGCCTCACTCCCCGAGCACCCACGACATGACACATATAAATGCTATTGATAAGTAACACAGTTAAGGGAATGACACAGATAGGAGTACGTTACTGCACTTAGTAGAGATCAGTAGTAATAGTGATATTGCACATGTACGACATGAGATTGCACATTAAGTGATTTAGCATCCATTTAGAAAAATGTCACATGATATTGCAGATGGTAAGACAACTGCACATAAGATATTGCACATTATGATAGTGTTAACACCTGATAAGAACATTGCACAATACTGCACATGGTAGACTGTTGCACATCATAGCAAAATAATGCACATAGTCCTTCACATAATGATAGTTATTAAACCCGGTAAGAAATGACACAACAAGAAGCAACAGTCTATCGCATAGATTATTGTGTGGATGTGTGATAGAGGGAGGATTGTAGCGTCTGATGGTGGTGGGAAAGTAGGATTTTTGGAGCACTTTATGCTTTAAGTCTATTGCTAAGATAAGATAAGATAAGAAAGAAGTTTATTTATCCCGAGGGAAATTCTTTTGTCATAAACATGTTCAGTGCAACAAGAGGAGTAAAGATAAGCCAGTAAAGAGTTTAAAAAGAACTTTAGTAATCGTGAAAACGGAATAAAAAAAATAACTCTAGCAATAACTGGAACAGATATAGTAAAATAACAGATTATTAGTGCAAGTGGTTTTGAAAAGTGACTTAGTGTTTGTGCCATGAATAAAATGAGAGAGCAGCATGTGATGAGGGGATGAAACAAACATTCAATAAAATACAGATGAGTAAATAAAAACCAATGAGTTACAATCCGAATGAGAACGTAATGACATTAATGCTGAACATAATCACCTACAGAGCGAGGAAGAGTTATACAGTCTTATTGCCGGGTTCTCTAGTCTGACACCCAGGACAGAACCAGCCTTTGTAATCAGCCTGTTCAGCCTGTTGGCATCAGCTGTCTTCCCCAGCACACAGCTGCAAAAAACCACCACACTCTCTACCATAGAGTGATAGAACATAGTCAGCATTTTCCTACAGACATTGAAAGACCTGAGCCTCCTCAGTAGGAAAAGCCGGCTCGGCCCTTTCTTGAAAACAGTGTCGGTGTTCTTGGACCAGACCAGTTTACTGTCAGTGTGTACCCCCAGGTACCTGCAGTCCTCAACCACCTCCACGTCAGTCCCTCTGATGGTGACAGGGGTGGGAGGAGGAGCCTGCTTCCCAAAGTCCACAACCAGTTCCTTTGTCTTTGTGATGTTTAGCTATGAATGGTTCAGCTCACACCACTCAACAAAGCTGTCCACCACACTCCTGTATTCATCCTCCTGTCCGTCCCTGATACAGACCACAATGGCAGAGTCATCTGAGAATTTCTGCAGGTGACATGACTGAGACCTGAACCTTAAGTCAGACGTGTAAAGGGTGATAGGATGCTATCCAGCGGCAGCTCTTCAGATGGACATGCTGGCTAAAGATACTTCCCACCACTGAACCAGCTTTCCTGATCAGTTTGTTAATTTTCTTGGTTTCTGCCACTTTCATGCTGCCACCCCAGCACACCACGGCATAGAAAATGGCACCGGCCACTACAGCCTCAGTTATTTACTGACACCTGCTGTTTACTCTGATTTCAGTAGATTTTGGATTGTAATGCTTAGTAACTAACCATAGCACGTGCTACTGCCATGCCGCATTGTTTTGGGAAAAAAAATAGTTATGTTAATTTTACTGTTGAACACGCAGACAGACAAAAACAAATACACCAGGTCAACTTACAGTAGTTAAAAGGTGTAAAAGGGCTGGACACGTTTAAACAGGGGTGTCAAACTCATTTTGGTCCAAGGGCCGCATACAGCCTAATTAGATGTCAAGTGCGCCGGAGCTGTACAGCCATAACATACGGTGCCTGACACAAGTCTTGTCACTTAACCAAGTTGTAGGAAAAACAAATAATAACTTCACGTGTAGTTAATCGGTTGGAATCAGAAATGGCTTATAAGAAAGGCAAAGCCCTCTAGATTATGCTTACTATGCCAAAATAAAGTTTTGCGTCATTAATAAAGTATCATTTAATTGGGACAAAAAGGTCAAATACAAAAATAATGTAGAAATTATACATGTAGTGATTGGTGGTGACCATTTGCCTGCAGATGTCACACCGTTTTCACAAAACTGAGTTCCATATTTTGCTCTCGGAGGCAGCAGCAGTAGACCCCAGGTTCAAGAAAAAGGCCTTTGGGAGGGATGCAATGCTGCAGCGAGGGTGACATTCCCCAGCCATCAGGCTGAAGGAGAAGAGGGAGCTCAGGGAGCAGCAGCACAAGGAGGGAGTTCCACTTAGGACACTGCTTTCTGGAAAGACTTTGACCAGCAAGTCTCCGCTCATGTGACCACTACTCGAAATCCAACAGCTGATTCCGTACTGGAGGTCCGTGCTTTTGTGGCAGAACCTCTAGTGGCGAGGTCTTCAAACCCCCTCACGTGGTGTAAAATTCGAGGAATGGTCTATCCGAGACTTTGTGAGATGATGATGAAGAGCCTCTGCATTGTTGCCACATCTGTCCCATCAGAGAGAGTCTTTAGTAAAATGGGTCAGATCATTTCAGAGCGACAAAATCGTCTCAGTTCTACAAAGGTCAGCCAGCTGGTATTCCTAAGTGCCAGCCTGGAGTAAAGGGCATAAGGCCACCTTTATCATGATGAGCCTGTTTGGATTTCATTTGTCGGGTGTATGGATGTGTCTTTGTTCTAGATTTATATTTTTTAATTATAGTTTCCTTGACTTTTTGTTTTGCACTACAGTTTGGCTATTTATTTTCCTTTTGATTGCACATTTAAGTTGATGTTTTCTTAATATTTTTGAATGCACAGTATTTATACTTGGTTTTTTACAAGAATTTTTATCTTGTCATTTTGTTCTTAATTTAATATTTGTTTTGCATTCACAGTTGTAGGTGAGTCCATACTTATTTTTATTTTTTTTTTTGTATTTTTCTTGGTTATTCGTAATGTGATGTATAGTTCCTACAGTATACTAAACAATTTTGTCATCACCTTTTGTTGTTTACAATGCGTGGTGTAGCTACCCACCCACTACCCGAGAAAATGCATGACTGGCTGTGATAATTCAGTGTGTTCAGTGTCAATCCGGGATATTACGTTCAGTGAACGGATCACTCACTGAGCCCAATTTGCCGAGTAGACCAGTTAAATAGCAGACCATAGGACAGGACACTTAAAACACCATTATTTATAAACGAGTTTATTTTTACAAACGTGTTTGTGAAAGCAATACAGTCACAACACTCATCTCCCGGTCCCGGAGCCGTGAACTGAACTGAAACCTGAACCGTTCAGCCGAGTATCAGTTCAGGAGGCACTGAATGATTCGGTGATTTGGTGAACGAATCTTTCGAACCAGTCTTTTTAGTGATTTTTTGGTCCGCGGGCCGTACGTTTGACACCCCTGCGTTAAAAGGTAAAAGGTATTTATTAGGGCTGGACGCATTATTTACTTAATGCCGACAATTATTTAATCGGACGTTAACGCAGGTTTTGTAAAAATCCTTTTATTTTGAAAGTTCGGTGCTTTTGTGCTCGTGGGTGCGCGCAGCGCTACACGTGTCGGCTGCCTTTCGAGGGGGTCAGGCGTCCCATTACTTTTATCCATTTAGTATGAAATATTTTATAACATATAATATGGACAAAAGTAATGGTACACCTGACCCCCTTAAAAACCAGCCCGTACTTGTAGTGCTCCCATTACTTTTGTCCATATAATATGGACAAAAGTATTGGGGCGACTGACCATTACACCAAAAGGGATTTTAATGACACTGCATTCAGATACATGGTCATTCAGATGGAGTTGGTAACACCTTGGCAGCTGCTAAAATGGTTCCTCCCCGCATCCTTGTTTTTCTTTAACAAACTAAATAAAACGTGAATGCCCAATATCTTTGGTTTTATATTTGATTTGATTACATTAATGTTTAAGCTGAGATTTATAAGAAGTATTTGAAATGCAGTGAAACTGTAGGCTATTAAAGGGAAAACTGTTATACGAATTGTAATAACATAATTCTGACTTTAATTCACATTTTAAGAGACTGATGTCTCTTAAACAGTAACTGTTTAAAACACTTAGTACAGTCTTTGCTGTTACTACAAAGTTACGATGCTGTATGAGGTCAGATACTTTAACTGTGTTAAAGAACTTTGGATGAGAAACAAACATTAAAAAATTTACATTAAATTATGTATTTTTGTCCATGTGTTTGATGTGTAATAGTAAGTGTCTCTTTAAGATTTACTGACTTTTTTTCAGTGTTCATCATCTTAAATTACATGCTAGATTCAGTTCTCATCGTAATCCTGAACAAATAAACTCGAGTATTGTGTTGATAATCAATATTCGCGATGCAGGACTAAACTTCATTACAAAAGTTATTACGCATGAATTACAATGCGAAAGACTAAATTTTTCAGTCATGCAAACTGAACTTCAAGGAAAAATAGTTATTTATCAGTGTGCGTGTATTTATTATTAATGTGTGTTAATGTATTATTTATGTGTGCGTAAGTACATAGAAGGTTTAAATTCCTGGTGTTTATTGATAGAGTTTAAACTGAAGCCTCATATCTGTAATAAACACAGCAGAACAGCGAGGGTCAAATAACGGAAGGTTCAGAGACGATTTGATCTTGATCTGATCACAGTGAAGTCAGATCATGACAGAATATGAATCTGATTCAGTAAAATATGCTGTTGAATGTATTTATTTCACTTGTTAAGCACAGTGACAGGCCCAGCATGTGACAGACCCACATCAGAATTGAAGTTGAACTGTTACTAAAACACAGCAGAGTTTAAATTCCGTCTTTTTCCACCATCACTTTTACACATTAAGATGTGACACATTGAGAACATTTATAAATGTTTTTATCTCATGTTGTGTCTGCTTTGGATTCTCATAAACACACTGAGTATAGCAGGACAGTGACTACACATACAGTACATAGAGGCAGAAAGCTCTATCTTTGCACAACAAAAAAGAGGATAAAAAATGCAGTTGTAAAACTGACAGATCAATTCTACAAAATATTAAATGGAGTAGAAACATTACTGGTTTAAATAAATATGTAGATTTTTTTAAATGGTTGCCAGTTTAAATGTTTCATAATTTAATTTAATTTAAAAACGTTTACATAGATTTAATTGGACTAAGAATGTGCTTTGTCTCCTTTGTGAATCAACACAGTCCTGTAATAGCAAATTCTACGCAAGTGTAAAATAAAGGTCAGATTTACACATCAATTATTTGAAAAAGTATCAGACTGCTGTCACTCATATTTACGCTATGAGATCAGATTGGGTGAGTAGTTCTTATTATACCTCACAAACACAATTAGAGTGAAATAATTAAATTATGAAGTTCCTTAATTTTAATGTAAGATAGTATAAACAATTATAAAAATAAGGAATTTTGGAGTGGTTTTACTCAACAATGTCACATAATGAAAAAACATAATAATAAAATGAAGTAGAAAACCAAAAATAGCAAAAATAAACGTTAAATGTTGAATATATCAACTATTTAACTGAACACAACATAAGGCAGTTCTGAAATTTACTAGACATATAAAACATATTTACACAGAAAGATGTTACATATTTACACAAATAGAGACATTTAGAGAAACACTGAACAAGGTAAAATCCAGATGCTGTACATATAGTTGAAGGTTGCCTTGTGGGTGACACTAAGTGTTAATCTCAGACTGGTTCAGTTCAGTGGACTCTCTGTTGATAATCACACACAGCAGAGGGTCTGTAATTACATTCAGAGGCATCAGAGAAAAACACATCACTACCAGATTAAAGGGAATCCAATGAACAAAAGACACGATGTCACACATGCTGCTAAATGTCCCATACAGGGTCAGTGTTACTGTTACAAAAGCTAAAACTGATAAATTGGACTTCCAGGGTCTGTAAGGAGTGTCACTAATATGTTGTGGAGTTTTACAAGTGACTATCCATGATGTTGATATTATTACTAAAACAAGTGGCAGAGCCAGTAGTACAAATTGAGTTACTGTCACAGCGCCGGCGGCCGCGCCGAGCCCCGACGCGGTGCGCCTGCGCTTGTTCTTGTTCTTGGGACCAGACTCCG
>JBBPCX010068039.1:0-12621 GCA_037974365.1 Hydrocynus forskahlii | reverse complement strand
CTGTAAAGCTGCTTTGTGACAACCTGGTTGTAAAAAGCGCTATATAAATAAAACTGAATTGAATTGAATTGAATTGTATAGGATATTCATAAGGCGTCTGATATTAAAAAAGGAGTGTCGGTTTTTGATAAAGCCCTACTGGTCAAGTCCAATTATTGATTGAATAACCTTTTCCATCCGCAGAGCCAGGATTTTGGCCAATATTTTTGATCAGTATTTAAAAGCGAAATTGGTTGGTATGAGCTATAATCTAAAGGATTTTTACCTTTTTAAAGGATTAAAGAGATAACTGCTTGTTGCATTGTAAGAGGTAAACAGTGACTCGCGAATGACTCTTCGAAGACAGACTGTAACAGTGGAGAGAGCAAGTTCTCGATCTACCTTGGGAATGTCTAGTGTTTGAAAAAATCCTCAACACTGATTAAATAGAAATTGTGTCAGGGGTATATAGTGACTGATAAAAATCACGGAAGCATGAATTAATTTCTGCATCCTCTGAGTGCTTTATGCTGTAGCATCTTTAATTTAGGATATAGTCAGGTCAGATCTTTTATGACGTAATTGGTGGGCAGAAAATTTGCCAGATTTTTCTCCATGCTCATAGAAGTCACATTTATTTTCGACATTAAATATTCTATTTGTTGAAACGTTAGAAGATTATATTTTGTTTGCAGCAATAGACGCTGCTTGAGCAGTGTTAACAAAGGTTGCTGACTGTGCAATAAATCTATCTTCAGTATTTGATCTGTCAGCTGGTTCTGATGCTTAAGTCTAATTTTTCTTTGGTGTGCACAGAAGATGATAATTTGTCCCCTAATAAAAGCCTTTAGAGACTCCCACACAGTAGATGATGACATACCTGGGGTCTGACTGATTTCCAGGAAACATTGAGTTGAAATAAACTGGACAAAAATGGGGGCGCGTGGGGGGCCCCGGGGCATTACACACATATGTGGTGAACAGCTCGGAGGACCAGAGAAAAATCTATGTTGACCACAAAACTTGCTTGCTGCTGTCACATTACCACACTTTACTGTCTTTCAGACACATTTAGTTAAGACAGTTAACTAGCAGCACTAAAACAAGCCTTCATGGGCTGATTATTTTTAATTAAACCACAACAGACAGTGACACACATCTTTTTTATAACTGGCCTAAGCTTTAGTTCCTTGAAGTCAGTATATTTTGGCACTTTCTGGCCACCATAGCCATGACATCTCAATACTCCAAGACACTTTCTGCTACACAAATTACGGAAGCTGGATGTGTAATGGACAAGTAATTTTGTAATAATTATTTGGACACAACTGACCCCCCCCCACACACACACACACAAATTAAAAACTTAATTATTAAAACATTTGGAAACTTCAACCTACACACACTTCAGTAATATGATTTTTGGAAGAAAAAAAACTGAGCGACGTACAAATGTTTACAATCACAAGCAAATAGTAAAGATTATGTACAGTTTATGTATCTCAGTCTGTGCTGTATAAAAAACAGTCAAATCACTGCTTCAATCACTGCTACACCCTCACACACACACACACATACACACCCCTCCCTCACACACTACACACACATTTGGGCTGTAAAACTGTAAACATTTGTTCTATAATCTTGAAACAAAGCTTCCTGTGACATATGAAGCCTCCACTGTCAACCCAAATGGTACTGTCCGTGTGTGCAGACAAACAACGCAAGAGAATCGGAGAAAAATGTCTGTTCAGCATAAAACTCTCTGGCTAAATTAACCTGTCACACTATCACATTTCACTGCTCTACAGACACATTCTTCACACAGAAAAGTGAGGATAAAGTCTCAAATCACCTAATGGAGCTGGGAAGCAGCTTGGCTAAATAATTGTGTCAAAGCTAGTATCCACACACCACAACAAACAGAGACTAACCTTTCTTTTCATAACTGACCTCTGCACACTGAAAAGGGGGGATGGAGCAAGTTTTGCAGGGCCTCCCTTACACACCATCCTCACACACACACCTCCTGCACACACTGCACTCACAAATACACCACGTAATTCCACACTACACTCAGCCACACGTGATGGAGCTTCTCACAGCACATGTTTTCTGGTTTGTTTGTTTTTTTACAATCACAAATAAAAATATAATTATTTTGACTTTTAAACAATGGTATTTTTAAAGTTCCAACAACCATAAATTTAATGATTTTTAAATGTCTGAGATCTCAACATACAAACACGAAACATACCTCCCTGTGACATACACTATATGGACAAAAGTATTGGGACCTGTTTTTCAGGGTTTGGGCTAGGCCCCTTACTTTCAGTTAAGGGCAATCTTAATGCTTCAGCATACCGAGACAGCTTAGACAATGCCATGCTTCACACTTTGTGGAGTTTTGGAATGCCCTTTTCATTTCAAAGCAAGGTGCATAAAGATATGGCTAGAGGACTTCGGTGTGAAACAACTAGACTGGCCCACACAGAGCCCTGACCTCAACCACACCCAACACATTTGAGATGAAATGGAACGGAGATTGCAAGCCAGGTAGTCTCATACAACATCAGTGCCTGACCTCATAAATGCTCTACAGAATGATTGGGCTCAAACTCTCACAGAAACTGCAAAAACTTTCAAGAGTGGAAGAGCTTTAAATGGGGGACAAACTCCATATTAAAGGTAGTGTATTTCAATGCAATGTCATTAAAGTCCCTGATAGTGTAATGGTTAGGCGTCCCAATACTTTTGTCCCTATAGTGTAGGAAGATTCCAGTGTCTCCCCCACGGAACATACAGAAGCTCAAAATAAGGGTATACTTAGCATCGGGGCACTTCTGAGCACGTCATTTTCTGAGGGTTAGTCGATTAAAAGATGAACACATGTCCTCCCACAGTGCACAGATGAAAATGGAGGGTGTGGGGGCACTACACACGTACGCATTGACAAACAGCTCAGAGAACCAGAGACAAATCTCCATACAGCTCAAATTCACTGCCCCAATAACCTGTCATACATATTTTTACCAAGAAAAGGGAAGATAGGGCCTCAAAACAGCTAACTGACCTTGCTTGCAGCTTGGCTTAGTAAAAGCACCAATACAACCATTCAAGCTCTGATTATTCTTAATAAACGACTGCGTCGTTGTAATAAAACCAGTGTTTGGAGACAACCAAACATTGGTTTTGTGCACAAAATTGTTTGTTAAAAAGATAAAATCCTCTTACAATGGCGTCTTGATCAGCACGTCTCCTGACTCTCTTCTGCCTGTCCGCTCTGTTTACTTCTGAATCATGAAGGAGCATTAACATGGTGTGTATCATCAAGAAAACGGGAGGTTGAGGGGATTCGCGTCCATTGACTGATTATTTTTAATAAAACCACAACAAACTTTGACACACGTCTTTTTTTTTTTAACTGACCTGAGCTTTAGTGTTTAGACATGGCGTCACAGACTCCCTCTCTCCGCTACACACTATAAAGGTGACTGACCCGTCCGCTCTCTCTCCCCATACAGGGGGGACTTGGACAAATAAGAACGTACCTTTTAAATGATCAATACTCAGCCCCTAATCAAGCAATCAAAACTGACTATATATGTACTACATCGGAGTTCTGTCGAAACATTCTACCCATTGCGATGTGCTACCATGTCCTTCTGCGCATGTGCAGTTCCACAGTCTTGGGATTCAGGGCCACGCCCATAAATCTGTGCTTGCTTGTGACACTGGTAGCTGTCTAAACATGTCATATGTCGAGAGAGTTGCATGAATCGATAGACTTCTTATAAAATATAATTTTTAAATACAATTTATTTTTCTCTATGCATATTATTTGCCTATTTCTCATCATTTTAACTGCTAAACTGACTGTATAAACTGTATAAGCTTCAAGGTAGCATTTTTTTGACAGGGTAGCATGAATCGATAGACTTATGAAATATATTTTTAAATACAATATATTTTTCTCCAATTAAGCATATTATTTTCCTACTTTCCTAAAACTGACTGTATAAACTATGAACTTCAAGGTAGTATTTTTGGATAGGGTAGCATGATTTGAGATACTCAGCTGTTGATTTGCACTAAGGTAGCATTTTTCGACAAGGCAGCATGAATTGTCAGAACACGGATCTTCACAACTTTTTTGGTATTGCAACAATGCCAATATTTCAAAAACTGCAGGAGGAGAGCAGGAGTCAAATTAATTATATAAAAAGAATAATAATAACTGCCAAAAAGCAGTTTGTTAAACAATAACTGCCCACAGCATATGTTCGATCTGGCACCTTTTATCATCAAACCATTTATAGTAAAGGATGGCTGAAAATTATTGTTATTAAATTATTATTTTTTGTTGTTGTTGTTATATATGTAGTCTTTTACTTTTCTGCATTTAGAATAGCAGCCCTTTGGGAACAATGAATACATCATTAGATGTAAAAGCTAAACATATCTAAACACAATAGCAATATGGGCAATGAATTAAGATTAAGACAGTTTAATCTCTGTATTTTGTGCAAATCATTCAAACCTGTTTCAAAGAATTCGGAAAATCTTTCATTTAAAATAAATATTTTCATTGTAGCTTTCTCATAAATAAAGTTCACACAAATAGCCCTTTATTAAAATAATTAATTAAGTATAAAACACTGTGTAACAGGCAAATAATGGATTAACTACCTAGTGTTTTCAAGCGATCCAACTTAAAAGTGAAAGTGAGCATGTGTGCGTACTTGCACATGTATAAAGGGAATGTATAATTTATCAAGATTCTAAATGTATTTTAAATACATCCTTATTAAAGTATTTAGTGCATTCTGTATACAGTCATTCTGCACATCTCTGTGTTGGATTTACACAAATCACAACTTGAATTGCTGTATGCACTGTGTAAGTGACAAAATCTTTATCACACAGAGGCACAGATTTCCAAACTTAGCCATGAAACATGATGCTGATACATGATGAAACATGATGCTGATCCACAAAATTCAGTTATAAAATCATAAGCTCTACCAGTAAAATAACAGTAATATGTTATACTAGTGAGTGAATACATTCAAACACTATAGTGGAATGACTGGATACTGGTAACTGCAGTCTCAGTCTGTGGAATCAATCAGCAATAACTGAATGTTTTTCAAAAGTTAAAAAATGCAGCATTATCACAGTCAGTGGAAGCAGTATTAATCATGCACTGAATGAAGAGTGAATTTCTCTGTTAGCTGTACATATGCAACATCCAGTTTTGCATCAGTAACCGTGTGTAAGATAACTTAATGCATCTTAATGCGTGCAAAGTTCTTACTTTTAAAACCTAACATATTCAGGAAAACATCAAGAAATGCTTGAAATAGTGCTTGAGAATATATGAGTGAGAAAAAAGTAAGCTGTTTATTCTTGTGTGTCTGTGGCTGACATCTGTCCAAATTACACTTAGCGAAAGGGTGTGTGTGCTTATTCCTCAGTCAGTTGTTCTTACCTCTGAGAACCAAGAGTTTCAAATCAGCTGCTGTAGTTGTAAACTATAGACACTGTTATCCTGTATGAAGTGTTAGACTCTTCTTCTTACCACTTCCTATTCTCCTTGGCTCTTCTTTCTTTGTTTATCTGGAAATGTATATCTGCTTCTCTGAAAGAGAAATTACAGGGGAAGGCAAGTTCCTGCTGGTCGCTTGGAGACAAGAAGTGTGACTGGATGAGTGAAGGAGAGAGAGAAATTATGGGACTGAGCTACTGCATGTCAGAGGAATAGAGCATATTGTGAGGAGAGGAACGAATGAACAGAAATGAGGACAGGGAGGCACAGACAGGACCTGACCTAGCATGCAGAGATCAGTGGTACTGCCAAATTTAACATTGCCCCTTCTCCCCCTTACACACATTCATGTTCTCATTCGCGTGCACACACACCCTTTCCCTCAGAGTAACTTGGACAGATGGCCTTGTCAGGAGACTGTACCCTCAGGAACTTGGATATATATAGGTACAGAGAGGGAGTTTGCATTTATAAATTTATTATGGAGTCCCAAAACTTCCCCCTTATCAATTTCATATTTTAAACAAATTTTGTTTTCATTACATGCTTATGAATACATACATTCTCTTGTTTGTATTTTTGTTTTTCCTTTTTTTTGTATTTCCTTTCTAGCTGAGTACGACGAAGCCATGTAATTGTTCATGTGTATGTCTAGCTTGACTTGCTTCTACACAATCATTTTTGCCATCACCAAATGTGCAACTGTTCTGATATAAAAATTTTGTCACACACCTTTTCTCCAGCCTAGACCTTTGCAAATGGGATTGCTTTCCAAAGGGACTGTGCTGTACCTATATATAGCAATCACCTAGCAACACCATAGTAACAGGGTATTCACTTAAAAAACTGTTGAATACCCTCTGTAAAATATGGGGAGAATGACAGGACATATATGTGTGTTTGAGAGAGAGGCATGAAAGCTCAGGTCAGTTATAAAAAAATGTGTATCACTGTTTGTCATGGTTTAATTAAAAATAATCAGTCCATGAATGCTAAAGTGCCAGCCTCTAAATCTGAAGATCACTGGCTCAAGTCTGCATTGGAAGGCCTTTTTTTTGCCCTCAAAACCAGTGCTTGGGTGTCTCCAAACACTGGTTTCATAGCAACCACATTTGTTTAAATTGCATGGGAGGTGTGCAAAGAAGAAATCTTTGCTCTCTAGGAGAAACCTGAAGGCCAGACTGAAGTTTGCCAGAGCAAACATGGACATTAACCCCTGAAATGTAATTATTGTGATACTTTGCAATTTTCTGAAAGCTGTGTGACACAAAAAAAAATTATAAAAATAAGGAGACAATGCTCAACAATATGTGAACACTATCTTGTCTGAGGAAGTTAGAAGAGACATAACACAGCAGATGCTGAGGAGGCACATAAAGGTGAGTTATTCATTCATTTTCTGTAACCGTTTAATCCTTAATAGGGTCACGGGTATCCAAAGCACATTCAGGGGTCTACCCAGGGCGGGGCACCCACCCACCACCGGGCACACACACACACACACACACACACACACTTATGGTCAACTTGGAAATCCCAATTCACCTGAGGCACGTCTTTGGATTGTGGAAGAAACCGGAGACCACGGAGGAAACCCATGCCATCACAAGGAGACCACAGACATGCGGGCGTGCCCTAAAGAAATGCGATAGTAGAAGAATCCGTAAAATCTGTAAAACAAGCCGATTTTATGATTTCCTATTTTGTGCTCAGAGCCAAAATGGAAAAAATGGAAAACGAGCACTATTATTCCATTTTGGTTTATCATTGGGTGCAAGTAGTGTAACCCGGAAGCGACTGTTATGTATGGTTGATCACAAATACACCATGGTGGGACAAACCACCATGGTGTACTGAGCTTTGAAAATCTAAATTATACCTTTAAAATTAAGTGGGTCATCAGTCTATTGAAATCAATATTTGTCAATATTTATCAAATCATAGTCACATCTTAAATTATAAAGAATTTATTGCTAGATTTTATTTTCCTGTGACTATGAAGGATTATGCCATGGTCTTTGGGGCCTTGCCAGAAGGGATTTTTCAGATACTCTGGAACTCAAATGAAGTTTTTCATCTTCCAATAAATCCAAGTAACAACCAAATTTACCTTGGTAACCTGAACATTGTTGAAAGTATCTGTACCAATAAACATATAAGAAATATTATTAGAGGGGTTAGCATTCCCACTGCAAGATGTCATTAGACAGCTTTGTATGGTGAAGTAAAGTGGAATAAAATATGGACTCGATCTGAAAAATATTGTTAAGGAAGTTTATTTCAAGAGTCTGCATAGAATATATCCGGTTCAGCAAGTGCTGCAGAAGTTCAATTTGGATATTAGTTATATATTAATGATTTCTGTAAACTGTCATATGAATCAATCCCTCATCTTTTTTTGAGTGTATATATGACAGAATTTTCTGGTTTGATTTGGAGCAATTCTTAGGAAAGTGTTATGGAAAACAATACACTGTCGGTGAAAAAACAGAGACATTTTTCTTGACTTTACAGATGAAGACCTGGACACAGATTTGAACTACATAACTCACTCAACTCATGATTCTGCTTGGGGAATACCACATTCATAAAAAGAAATGGGCCGGATCCAAACCTAATTTTGTTCACTTCCAGAGAGAACTATCAGAATATGGAGACGCGGTTAAAATTGTGAAGAACAAAAAAAGACTAAAAACCTATAAAATGTTTCTCAAATATGGCATTTGTAATAATTGTACCTTTTGCACCTATTTCTTTTCTTTATTTCTGATTTCCTTTGACCCCTGGCATAAGTGAAATATGTTAACTGATCAAATTTATCAATAAAATGGAGAGAGAAAAAATGTTTAGACAGAAAAAAAACATGGCGGGTTTAGAGGACTATGCAGACTTGGCGAGTGGCAGGCAAAACGCACGCTTCCTACCGCACTACAGGTTTTCTTCCGCACTACAGGTGTCCCCAGATGCTCAGAAATGTTGGTCAGAAGATTTTGTACAGAGCACCGGCTTTCGCATTTAAATATTAATAAACATATTTTCTCATTCGTGCTGTTCTGATAAATGAACGCGCTCTGAACGCTATAGGCATTTTTGTCGCATTTTGTGTCTGCGCTTGATTGACTTCAGTGAGGCGTTACACTGGCATTCATCTAATGCTGTTTAACGCCAGCCTGCAGCCCAATGTTTATTTTTGTGTATTCACCTGTGGAGGCAGTAATTATTCTCTCCAGGTTGTTTACATGTTGGACATCTCTAAATACTGTATTAATGTGTTTCTGCTGATCAAGGTTGTGAAGCCAGGCCTGAGGTGCTAGGGCACAGTGACATGATTAAATCAAGGTTGTTTTTTATGCAAACCCTATGTTTCTGAGCTAAAGAGTTTCGGATAAGGTGTTTTGTTCAGACCAGAAAGCACTTGTTCAGGGCCGTTGTCATGGAGCCTCACTGTGAAAAGCCATTACATAGGTTCCGGCTGGAACCTCTTTAGGGGGAGGCGACATGGTTTCTGCCCTGTTTTGATAAGGTGAATGGTCTTCTTGAGAGTATAAGACCTCTGCGGAGGTCCAGTGTCTTTAGAGAACTTCTCTTTAGAGAGAACTTCCGGAAGTGAATTAGTGTCAAAAGTATTTGAATTTTTGAAAAATTGAATTTTTGCAATTGAATAAAAACATGCTTGATTTATTTCAATTGTAATTACAGTATTAAAGATTCAATACAGAAACATTCAGCCTTTCAAATTCAGCAAAAAAAATAATTAATTATTCAATCGCTATCATTCAGCACCTTAATTTCAGCATTGCTATTTCAAGTGGGCTATTTCACTTGGACAAATTCAGTTGGAAATTCAGTCTGAAATTCGGTCTGACATCCGGGACCTACAGGAAAAGAAGTAGAGTGCAGAGCGCACTAGTGTCTTGCACGTTTAATGCATTGGCACCATTCATGCTGCAGGAACGTGCAAATGCCATGGATCAAGAGGTAAGTGCAACTTTGTTAATGTAATTGTCTTTTTTCTTTCTTTCCATATATTCATAAATTTTCACATTTCTTTATTTCTGTTTCACAGTTTGGTTTATTTGAGTTGTTTGTCATGGGATGCGCACATAGCTGTATGTTTGGGGCGGGGTGAGGGACGAAACGAATGATTTTGAAAACCCTTAAAACTGCTATAATGGTTATATAATTAGGGGGGGAAATGCTAAAGCCTTGCTAAACCCTGACTTTGAAAAAAGTTATTTAATGCATTTATTCTGTAATATTTGGGACACGAAATCAGTGGAATTTATTTTCCTCTTCTCTCTTTAGCACTTGCTGTTGGACTATGTTCTTGAAAGACTGCAGTCACATTTGGAACTAGCTTTGGAACTGTGCCTGTTGACCTTGATTTCTTGGAATTTGTTTGTTCACAGGAAGTAGGATTTTAAGTGCAATATCCAGCAATTGCAATATGGCAGACGCGCTGACGTATTGTTTCAACTGGGTAACACCATGACTATATATGTCGATGGTAACGTCGATGTTGATGGTAAAACATCTTGGAGAACCAAATTTTGATCACCGTTTATGGTCCAGCTACGAAATATAATAAAAACGGCGACACCTTTTTTGACCTCACGTTCTAAACTAGGAAGCATATTGTTAGCCAGCTAGTGTCGAATAATTTCTGCTCATCTTCCCTTTACTCTTCTGATTCTGACACTCTGATACTCTGGTATAGCACTGACACAATATAGAGCACGTGGTACATCAGAATAAGTCCTCAACTTTTACTGTATCAGTTTTTCTAGGAAGCAAATGAAGAGTTGTTAAGAACTACTCTTTAGTGCCATTACAACTTTTCAAAGTCGATGTGGTGCTGGCAGAGCAGAACCTATTACCAGTAAGGATGGAAATAGGTTCAGCATTCTTTCAGTCATTTACATAAGTTAAGGGTAAAATTAAAATTAAAGTGTAATGTTAAGAATTAAAATGTGATCTTATTATTACATACTGTAGGATCAAGAATTTCTTATTAATAAAATCCACGCACGCACACCTTCTTTTCCTCCACCCTTCCACCAGAATGTTACTGGCTAAGTGGACAAGAGATTAGCCAAGCTGTTTCAACAGAGAGAGAGACTCTGTCTGGACAGAGTCACACTGAAGAGACAATTTAATTTGAACCAATCAGATCATAAACTTTTGCAGATAAAGGCCAAGCCAAGCCTCTAATCAAGATTGAACTTTCCCTCAACTCGAGAGACTCCCCCTCGCACCCCCACCTGCATTCCTTTCAGCACACACACACACACTGAATCTTTCAGTGAGAAGAGAAAAAGATCCATTTATGTGTGTCTTATATGCTTATAAGCTTTTTGTGACCAGGTTCATTACATTAAATAAATAAATTAGTTTAACATATGTTAGATTTAAGTTTAAAAATGAATAAATGAGTGTGTGTATTTTTTGCAGGCAATATAGTGAAGGAGGTGGGCCAGCTCAGGGGGTTAAATCTGTTCAGGTGGAAATGACCAGGTTTTTCTAGCAAACGTCGATTTGCTAGAGCATGTCCTGTGCCCATTAAACATCCAACACAGTACAGTGTCATATTCCACCTTCTGCCAGCCCAGTGTGAGTGGACCCCTTCTGGTTCAGCACAAATGATCCATACCCGGGCAGGATTAGGAACCAGATCTGTTACACTGGATGAAAATATGACTCATGATCAAGTGAGAGACTTAATTGTCAACACGCCATTAAATACACATGTGTTGGCACAAAAATGATAGCAGGATATTTACAAATCGTCCAAATCAAACATGAGTTGCAGATAGGAGAATAGCTGTTGTGTTGTACTGATGGCCTTGTATTATCTGTTTATCTCCTATTTACAAATCGTCCAAATCAAACATGAGTTGCAGATAGGAGAATAGCTGTTGTGTTGTACTGATGGCCTTGTATTATCTGTTTATCTCCGACATGACACACTCATCAAGTTGTATCCAAAACTTGAGGGGGTAACAGGTGGCTGGCTTGATTACAAAGCAGCAGGTAAAAATTTCTATTTGGAGTGGTTAGCTGATTTATTTGTTACTTTTCTGACTGATATTACTATTATTACTTATTATTACTTAGGAGGTTGGGGAAAGCGCAAACTCAACTAGTGGCACCTGCAGATTGTGAGTATACAGTAAGGACTGTAAAAGCTGCAAAATCCAGAGAGGATACAGTCCTTTACATAGG
Organism: Hydrocynus forskahlii; assembly: GCA_037974365.1. NCBI lineage: Eukaryota > Metazoa > Chordata > Actinopteri > Characiformes > Alestidae > Hydrocynus > Hydrocynus forskahlii. The sequence continues at coordinate 872 of JBBPCX010068039.1, read as the reverse complement.
TCCTCATCCCTTGACGCCAGATTCTGAGGCTTTTGAAAACATGCCAAAGGCAGTGTGCCAAAATTGCAAAACATTTTATCCACTTCAAATACTGGCAGACCTCAACACCATACTGGCAGCCTCAACACCAGTGCATGTTACTTCATGCACTGGTGTTGAGTGGTGTTGAGGCTGATGACCAAGGGGAAGTGGAAAATGTTGAATGTGAGAATAGGAGCAATGAAGACAATACAAATACACAGGTATGTAATTTCAGAACAATGTTTTGTAACTTGTCTTACATACATTTGACATAATCTGTATGTGTCTGTAATACTTTACAAAAAACAATTTGCTAATTAATCAGATTTTTTTTTCTATAAGCTGATACATTGCACCGTAAGAATGATACATGCAAAATGTGTGTGTTTTGTGGGGTTTGTTTTTTTGTAGGGCATCTGTCCTATCTGCCAGCAAGAAATGTCCCTTGACATTCTGGTTTTGTGTGTGTTTTGTGGGGTTTGTTTTTTTGTAGGGCATCTGTCCTATCTGCCAGCAAGAAATGTCCCTTGACATTCTGGAAATGCATGCCAGTGTATGTGGGGGAAGGTGGGCAACCTGAATTAAATTATTTTGTCAAAATGAACAAATATGTACTTTAGTCTAATTTATGGTACCTAATTTTCTTTCATTTTTTCAACAAACTTAGAACACTGGACAATGAAGGAAATAGCTTGTCTGAAGTGACAAACTTCAAAAATGGTAACTGCTTTGCACCAATTTCTTTTCACTGTATCGTGCTTGACTGAATAACCTTAAGATAAGATAAGATAAGATAAACCTTTATTAGTCCCACAAGTGGGAAATTCGTTTAGTAACGGCAGAAAGTGGAC
>JBBPCX010068038.1:0-12622 GCA_037974365.1 Hydrocynus forskahlii | reverse complement strand
AAGAGCAGAACAAAGTTATTCAAAATCAACATCTAGTGAGTTCCATCTTCTCCCCGTGCTTGTCCTGACGACCCCTTATATAGGGCGTCTAATCCTCGTTCATGGTAGTCACTGAGTGGCTACCGGTGTGTCCCGTTTGTGCACTTCCGCCTCCTCCACGTGCTTTCCTACCATCCAAAACACTAATGCTGTAGGGGCGTGCCGCCTCTAGTGTTTTGACAGGAGTGGCTTTTAGCGGTTTCAGCACCTTGGTCAGTGCCGAGGAGCACTTGCACCTTTAGGCCACCAGGTCTTCGGTCTGGCGCCACAGCGTTTATGTTTATAACTTGAAAGATTTTTTGTATTATGATTTAAAATGAATAAAAAGGTACTATTGTTGCGTGGTCTTACGAAAAAAAGCATCCTATCCTAACAGTTATGTTTGTATAGTGTAGCCAATAGAAATAAATATAACCATCTAAGGGTAAAATGAAAAACCTTTAAAAAGTCTTACACACGACAGAACATTTTTATTATTTTTCATTGTGCAGGTGAAAGTGTGGAGGAAAATGCTTATTTGGTGGTGCGGCTCCTGATTCGTAGACCTGAGTGCTTTGGCCCTGCCCTGCGAGGGGAGGGTGGAAACGGTCTCTTAGCAACCATAGAGGAAGCCATCAGAATCTCCAAAGACCAGAGCATTGATGGTTCTTCAAGAGCATACTACTCTAGTAGCACACTGTTAGTTACTTTTCTCACTCACTCTCTTTGTCTGTCTGCCTCTCTCTCCTTCTGTTTCTCTCTCTCCCTCTCTGTTTTTCCTTCTCTCCCTCTCTCTTTCTCTCTCTTCCTCTCCCTGTCTGTCTTTGATTTTGAGAGTGATTTTGTATGTATCCCCTCTTTCACCAACACTCAGAGATTCTCTTAATGATGAGGATGAAGACTACATCCACATGGGACACGCCATAATGACTTTCTACTCTACCCTCATTGACTTGCTGGGCCGTTGTGCCCCAGAAATGCATGTGAGTGTCTGGCACTGTGATATGCATAATATGTGTTATTAATTTATTTGATGGAAACTATTTTCCTCTAGCACAGAGCCAAACTGGATTTTTTTACTGTATGAAACAGTCTTTGAATACTTGTTTATAATTTTGAATGTGTACCGCAATACTTGTTCTATTTGTTTGGTAGTGTACGTATGTGTTTGTTTATTTAACTGTTTAATATATTTATTTACATTTGTGGCTTTTCTGCAGAATATATCAGAGATCTGACATATAACCATACAGTAATATGTGCCAGCTTTAGAATACACTTTGTTTTCTAAATTAAATTAATGTTAAATTTCAAGGTTCTGAAACAACATGGATAGTGACTTTGTATGATTTTCTCTTTACTTTCTGATCACATATTTTTACTGTTATACAACATTTCTAATGTGTGTGTCTGTTTTTAGCTGATAGAGGCTGGTAAGGGTGAGGCTGTTCGTATTAGAGCGATCTTGAGGTCTTTGGTCCCCATTATGGACTTGGAGGGGGTCATCAGCATCCCCTTTTCTCTCCCAGTTCTTGACAAAGGTACAGCCATTTCTTCTGTGCGCAACACATTATTTTCTGTCAGTGGCTTAACGAATTTGATTGAGTTTTTCAACGTTTTGAAGAAGTGGTTTCCCCTGTGTGTCATGTTCCCCCTCTTCTCCCCAATGAGGACAGGTGCAAATGCAGACTCCAATATTCATTTTCAGTTTATTTCCAAACACTAAACAAAACAAAAGGCATGAGGGCCTGAATCAGAAACCAAAAGGAGATCAGAGAACGTAAAACATTAAACTCAGTAATGACGGTTGACCAGCAATACGAACACAAACCCTTTAAATACACCAAACCCACATCCCAATAACCAATGACAAAACACAAACACTAACAACACCCAGCTGTGACTCATAATAAACGAAAACCCATCACCTTTCAGAATATAAGTCCCCAAAACCCAAACCAAAACAAGGACGGCCTCTAGCGGCCGCTAACAGGACGTGACACTGTGAGGGTAACACCAGCTATTCAAAGCCACTTTTTACAGTTTATAAGTGCATGTAAAGAATAGCTTTTATTTCATATAATAGATTCATCATTATTTGTTAAACTAAATTTAAACACATTTAGCTATCAGTATTGTTGGAATTAAAATCAAATACCTGTACATGCTTATATGTGGTTAAGCACACTTTCTCACCACACTGTGGGAAATTTTTAGAAGATATTCTATCCCTAGATATAATAGGTCAAAATTAGGTCAAAACAGGCATCATTTGTTACGTAATTGTTACATTAACCCCTGTTTTAGAGGGCTCAGTGGTGGAACCAGACATGTCTAGACTTTTCTGTCCGGATCATAAGGCAGCTACGGTGCTGTTTCTGGATCGTGTCTACGGAGTCCAAGACCAGCACTTTCTGCTTTATTTACTCAAGAATGGTTTCCTCCCTGACCTGGAGGCTGCTGTTTCAATGGATACTGTAAGATAATCGTCTTGTTTTTCTTACACTACATATATGATTATGAAACTAATTGTTTCCTATGGCTTTTTATGTTAATCACAATATACTGACTTAAAGGAACAGTGCAGTGAAGCTTCCATTACTTGTTAGCTACATTAGCACAAAACTAAATAAGAAAACTTATAGCATGCCTTGGATGAGTGAGTGCATTTGGGTAATTGGGACTTTTGTTGATTTGATCATTTTATCAGTTTTATATTTTTCCTTTTTTTTCTCTCTCTGTCTTTCCAGACTGGCCTGGGTGGTACAGACATGGCCCTGGCCCTGAACCGTTACCTGTGTGTGGCTGCACTACCGTTGCTGAGTAAATACTCATCCTTGCTGTGTGACCCTCCTCCTGTCCAGACAGCTGCAATAGACGCTCTCCTACAAGCACTGTACAGCCTCTCCAAGGCCAGCAGCCTTACTAAAGCCCAGAAGGACTCTATTCAGGACTGCTTGCTCTCTGTGTGTGGGTGAGTCTGGTTCTGTGTTGTGCTGTCTGTTCTTTCTTCAGCTGCTCATCCACCAACTGCATATCAGACCAAACTTTTCCTGTCTTTCACATCAGTAAGTGATAATATTTCTCCTCACCTCGTGTTACCTGCTGCTTTGATTTTGATTTACTTGCTGCTTTTATTTTACCTGGACCCACTTGTTCCAAGTTATATGTGATTATCTAAACTGTATTCTAGCCTTGTCACGCAGCCATCTCACTCACAATCTTTCGACATTGCCCTCCAGAGTTGTTACTTCCCTTAATAATAAAACAAAACAATAAAATTGTCCTTGTTTATTATCTTGATTTTATAGTGAAAATATTAGGAATTAACTTTTTCGTGGAGGAAAATTATTCAGAGAAACAAACAATCACTAAACAAGATTCCTCTCATATTTTAAGGCAAATTTTTCTGCTAATCCTAATTTGTGCCAAGATCTTTGATCTACTCCAGTCTTTGTGCCTCACTTGTTATAGTGACTCTGACCATATCTTTATCAGATTGTGTGTTGATATTTTGCTGCAGAAAACTAGAACCCTCCCTGCTACAGCCTCTACTGCGGAATCTTGTGCTTGATGTTCCCCTCCTGAATGAGAACACAAAGATGTCGCTGAAGGTATTTTAAGATCTTTAAGATTTTCAAGGTCTCTTAAGATCTTAATATTTGACTGAAAAGTGATGTGAATATAAGCTGATCTAACAAACCTTCCATCTCTCCTTAACCTAATCGCTGTGATGTACAATCTTACAGCTACTGATCAGCCATTATGAGCAGAGCTGGAAGTACTACCGGATGACTGGAGTGCAAAGGGGCTTTGCTTCTGCCTCAGAGGAGGAACTTCAGCTCAGCAGGAAGCTCTTTTGGGGTGTGTTCCGAGCTCTAACCAAAAAGGTGGGTTCAAGCAGGAGCCACCAGTGGAGTTGGATGAACTGATCTTCTTTTAGCTCCACCAAGCAGATCTTGTAGCACTAGCTTATGGTTGAGACTGTAGCCCATCTATTGATGGATGGGTTATGTAAGCCATCCTCTAGCCATTTTTAAATTGTCAGTTTCTGACCACATAGCAGCTCTGCTGAATATTTTTGTGTGGTGGACTGCTGTCCACCTGTCAGTGACACAGATATGTGTAAAAATCCCAGCTGTGCGTCATACCACTGTCACAAGTTCACTGTTGCTTTTTTCCTGTCTTTGCCAGCCTTTCGAAGCAGAGCTGTTTGAGCTGACTTTAGGCTGCCTCAGTGCTGTAGCCGGGGCCATTCCTCCTGACCACTTTGACCCCTACTGCAAAGGTGGACTGGAGGGAAACTCCTCACTGGACTCAGAGGGACAGTTTTGCCCCCAGCCTCTGGACACCTCCAAGTGAGAGCATGTGGAATTAACTCCCAAAAGTCTACTTCTGTTATTAGAACATGCAAATTCAATGTATGTTATATACACAATTACTCATTAGGTATACACACGTGGACAAAATTGTTGGTACCCTTCCGTTACAGAAAGAAAAACCCACAGTGGTCACTGAAATAGCTTGAAACTGACAAAAGGAATAATACATAACACTTTACTGAAAATTAACAAATGAAAATCAGACATTGTTTTTGAATTGTGGTCCAACAGCGTTATTCTAAAAAACAAACTAATGAAACTGGCCTGGACAAAAATGATGGTACCCCTAGAAAAGACTGAAAATATTTAGACTAGAGGGACAAGTTACACTAAGGTGTGTCCTGTAAATAACATCACAGGTGTCTTCAAGCTTGCAATCAGTCAATTTACCTATTTAAAGGGTGAAAAGTAGTCACTGTGCTGTTTGGTAGTATAGTGTGTACCACACTGAACATGGACCACAGACAGTGAAGGAGAGAATTGTCTCAAGAGATGAGAAAGAAAATTATAGACAAGCATGTTAAAGGTAAAGGTTATAAGACCATCTCCAAGCAACTTGATGTTCTTGGGACAACAGTTGCAGATGTTATTCAGGTTCACATATTATCAAGGTCCATTGGAGTGTAGCCAACCTCACTGGACGAGGCCACAAGAAGAAAATTGATGACAAATTGAAGAGATGGATAATACGAATGGTAACCAGAGAGCCCAGAGCAACTTCCAAAGAGATTAGAGGTGAACTCCAAGAATAAGGTACATCTGTGTCAGGTCGCACCATTCGTCGCTGTTTAAGCCAAAGTGGACTTAAAGGAAGACAACTGAGGAGGACACCACTGTTGAAGGCAAATCATAAAAAAGCAAGACTGGAATTTGCCAAAATGCATATTGACAAACCACTAAGCTTCTGGGAGAATGTCATTTGGACTGATGAGACAAAACTGGAGCTTTTTGGCAAGTCACATTAGCTCTATGTTCACAGATGCAAAAATCAAGCATACCAAGAAAAGAACACTGTACCTACAGTGAAACATGGTGGAGGTTCAGTTATGTTCTGGGGCTGCTTTGGTGCATCTGGCACAGGGAGTCTTGACTCTGTGCAAGGTACAATGAAATCTCATGACTATCAAGTCATTCTGGAGCAAAAAGCTTGGTCTCAGTCGCCGGTCACGGGTCCTCCGACAGGATAATGACCCAAAACGCACAGCTAAAAACACCCAAGAATGGCTAAGAACAAAACGTTAGGACTATTCTGAAGTGGCCTTCTATGAGCCCTGATCTAAATCCTATTGAACATCTGAGGAAGGAGCTGAAACATGCAGTCTGGAGAAGGCACTCTTCAAACCTGAGACAGCTGGAGCAGTTTGCTCACAAAGAGTGGGCCAAAATACCTGTCGACAGGTGCAGAAGTCTCATTGAGAGTTACGGGAATCGCTTGATTGCAGTGATTGCCTCAAAAGGTTGTTCAACAAAATATTAAGTTGGTGTACCATCATTTTTGTCCAGGCCAGTTTCATTAGTTTGTTTTTTAGAATAATTCTGTTGGACCACAATTCAAAAGTGATGTTGAGATGTCTACGGGTAGCGGCCACTAGAGGCCACAATAGTGTCATTATTTCGTTATGATGTTTGGGACTCTTATTTTGAATTATGTCTATGTTTGTGTCTGTAGTCACTGTCAGCTGTGTTTAGTTTAAGTGATTGTGATTTATGATTGGTTTATGTCTGAGTGTGTTCGGTATTTAAGTTATTTGAGTTCATGTTTCATTTGCTGGTCAGCCCTCACATTCACCCCCACGCTACCCAGTCCTGATGTGTCTTCTGTTTATTATGCTTTTGGTTAGGCCCTTTTGTTTTGTTTTTGTGTAAAGTCTGTGTCTTTTTATTAAAATACCATCTAAAGGAACCTGCACCTTGTGCTTCGCCTCACTCCCTGAGCACGCCCCACGTGACAGATGTCTGACTTTCATTTGTTAATTTTCAGTAAATTATGTATTATTCCTTTTGTCAGTTTCAAGTTATTTCAGTGACCATTGTGGGTTTTTCTTTCTGTAACGGAAGGGTACCGTCATGTCAGGTATGGGTTGGACACACTAGCAGGAAACAGAGTTAGGAATGGAAATAGGTTTTAATGACCAAGTTCCAAGTTTCAGAGCACTGTGCAGGCTTACACACACAATTGAGCATTTAACTAGTAGAGGTACACAGAGATACCGGAGGACCTTCACTCCGGAGGGCATGAACGGAAAACACAACCTCTAACACAAAGTTCTGGAGGACCTTCACTCCAAGCGAAACTTTGCTGGAACATTGGAAGGGGTACTCTACTGCAGAGTCGATTCTTCAAAAGCTTAGAAAGCCCACTGACTTCCGGGGCCCTTACAACTATTCCACACTCCGTGGAGCTCTCTCAAGGCGAAGGGGCTCTTGCATTCGCGCCTGCAGCGGGTGTAACGAAAGGTTCCAGCTTCATGTTGCTCGGCTGGCAGAAGGAGCTCTCCACTGCCGCTAGAGAGTCCGCTGGTTGCCAACAGGGAAAGTCCTCTTTGCATACTTCATCTTTTCTCCCCTATTAGTGAATACAAGCACATGAATCAAGAATAATACAATATTACTAGAAACACAGAACCAGAGCCGCAGGATGAATTTGGGTGACCACGCAAAGATTCTGTGGATCGGCTGGACTTTTAAACTCACAGACGCATGGAGCCAATCACACAACACAGACAATCAACTCAATCACTTTAACCACAGCGTGGGAGTCCTAGAGAGCAGGATAAGAGCTAAACAATACATTTTGGTCATTTTACTAAGAGATGCAAGGGAGACGTAATCCCCTCTCATCCCCCCTACAAATCACCTACTGATTGTATGGAACGTTCCTGTAGTATCCATGAGCTCCGCAGTTATGAAGCAAGTTTTTATGTAGGTGCTATTTCAGCTATATACATATATGTCTAAGTAATTTAATAATTTGAGCAGTATGTGATTTTCCTAACCTTTTCCAGTGTGTGTGTGCCTGAGGCCCTGGACTATGTGGTGAATAAGTATGCAGAACACACTCATGAGAAGTGGTCACTGGAGAAGGTAACATACTAAGGTGTATCAGTACCTTGTTTATTGTTTGGGTAATAATACAAACACACAGTTTATAATAAAAACAATAAAATATAAAAAAACAAATATAATTTTTTTTTGATCCTGCTGTTTTTTCATGGGGTTATCATGACCTGTAAATATCATGTTTAACATGCAAACTAATAACTAAGCCGATTAATCGAGCGTAAATTTCAGTCAATACATTTTGAAATCGAGTGAGTATTTGTGACAGCTCTATGTATTGTTTAATTTGACAGTTGAATGTGTTCAATGTTACATACTATGATTTGTTCCAGTTTGTTAAATAGATATGCTGAAGGCTGTATCTCTGCTTGCAGTTTGCTAATGGTTGGGTTCATGGCGAACAGATGTGTGAAAACTCCAAAGTTCACCCACTCCTGAAGCCCTACAGAGCCTTGTCTGAGAGAGTATGGAATATACACAGCTGAAATAAATCAGCTAAGAATGATACAGTATTTATACAAACTTATAGCACAGTGCAGCAAGTTAATTAAAATCTAGACGCCTTGTTTCTGTTGCTTTTGATTCTGGTATTTCTGTTCAGATGAATGTTTTTGTCCTGGATGGGCTATAGGATAAAGAAAGCTACAGAGGAGCCATTAAAGAGACTGTGAAAAGTATGCTGGTCTTGGGCTGGACGATTGAGAGGACGAAAGAAGAAGAGACAAGGGGCCATCATAACACAGCCAGGAGGATCTCACAGTCTGGACAGGTAGCACACAATTCCAAAAACTGTTACAAATAATGATTTATCTGTATTAGACAGATAGATTGATTGGTTGCTTGATTGATTGATTGATTGATTATCTGTATTTATATGTAGCAGTTGGTGTGGTGTTTATATGTAGCAGTTGGTGTAGTAAAGTGGGTAACCCCAATGTTGTCCTTCTGCAGACTGAGGACCGATTCACTGATTTCTGATTCATCATTACAGTTTTAAGTAGCTCTGGATAAGAGAATCTGTGACGTACGCCAAAACCACTGACTAGGGTAGTACATAACATTGGTTATCTTGTTACAGTGGCACCTGTCAATGAATAGAATAGTGCAGGTCAGTTCTTGGAGTTTATGTATTGGAAGCAGGAAAAATAGGTAAGCTTAAGAACCCCATTCAACCATACACGGTAAATGCAAATAACCTCATGAATATTTAAGCCTCCGATGTAAACCTGAAAAAATGGCGTCATGGCAGGGGAAAAGTAAGAACATTTCTAAAACCGAAATAGATGTGCTTGTGGGTGAAGTGGAAAGCCGAAAAAAAAATATTTGGTGGTCACAGTAGTGTGGTGACAAAGAAAAAAAAGAAAGGCAGAGTATTATTCAGAAGTTAAAATTTTTGGGGGGTAATTTTTAAACTTCATACAATTCAGTTGTATGACAAATTTTGGTCAAACTAAATAGAATAAATACAAATAAGTGACTTGCATATTAAGATTTATACACTTTAAATTGTTCAAGCACTAGGGTTTAACAAATTGATTCAAATAAAATTAATAAACATAGACACTTATGCAATAAAATCATAAATTAAACAACAAATCATAAATCTTCCTAAATCATAAATTAATTAAATGTATAAGCTATATGGATTTTTAGTATGGATAATATGGATTTTTATAGTAGACTTATGTTTTCTTTCATAAATTTAATAAAGTATTATTTTGTAAATGAAACATATTTTAAATTACATTTATTATAATCAATTTTATATACAGTCAAATTAGAGAATATTTTATTAAACATAGTAATTTATTTAAAACTTAGCATGGTCACAAATTATTGTTTCAATGTAAAAACTTACTAAAACATATAAAAGAAAAAAATCTTCATTAGTTGCATTAGAGGTCTCCATCAATATCTGACAGGTGAAAAAAGTCTTCTTTTCTGTATTTGGGTCTTACAGGGTTAAGTACAGTAGTCACAATTCATACATATACAGTAATCTCATATGGATTTTTCCTGCGAACTAAACGGATAATTGTATGTGGAAATCCCCACAATAATGTGGAAACTGCAAATATTCTAGGTTTTTTTTTTTTTTTTTGCTTTTTTCGTGGCAATGTTTCTTATGCATTTTAGTTCTAAATTATTAAGAAAAATAAAATTTTCATATAAAATATAACTGTATTCATGTTTTTGTACTGTCAGGAGAACACAAAGAAAGATCGTCTTTCGTGTCATTAACAGGCTGCTTGCTGCCTGAGGCACAAAAAATCTCAAGAGTTCTTTTTATTCTATTTACAAAGCGCCATAGATATATTTTAATTAAAACACATATTTTAAAACTAGAAGATTTGAGGTTTCTAGTGGTGTTACTTACATGTTTCTAGGACAAGCTCCGACCTCAGAGGATTAAGTACCGCTGTAATCAGAGCAGGGCGGACTGAATAAGATGCGCTGCCCGGCGAACAGTAAATTATTGAAATGTAAAAATTATTGGTGATTACCCTACATTTTACTGTATTTTTATTACTAAAAACTACACTAATTTATTACTGTATTTCCCTGCTTATACCAAAGAAAACGACAGCGCACACCAAAGGAAATGCCCATGCATGAATTATATTACAGTCTGTACAGTTCTGTGTAAACTGTCCTGTACGAATATGGGCTTACCTTTGTATTTTCATTAATGGTAATGTATTAAACTGAGTTTAAAATGAAATCAAAGTGTTTTGGGAGCATATTTGTGGTAATATTTAGGATTATAAAAATAGGCATTTTTAGTCATTTTGTTTACCACAACACAACACATTTCCACTATATGCGAGTGTTAATGGAACGGAACCCCCGCAATTATACTATAATACAAAAACAACACTAGAGTCACTGTTTTCTCAAATGTTTAATAAATATACTGAAATATGATCTTAAAGAGATTTACAGTCAGCAACATTAACATCGTTCTTGTCACGGTTCCGGTCTGCGACCACCAGGGGTCGCTGCAGGACCATGGTTGGGACTCTATTGTCACTCCCGTCTGCGACCACTGGAGGTCGCAGCCTGTCCCCTGAGAACTCTTCCCACCTGTCCCACATTATCCAACTAATCACTGTTCCACCTGCTTTGTGTTCTGATTGACTCCCTCCACTATTTATGTTGGTTCATCTTTAGTTCGGGTCATGGGAGCATACTGGTCTTTCGTTCCTTGTGGTTTTGTTATTCTTTCCTTCCTTGTCCAGGCCCTCGTGCCAGTTTATGTTCTTCCCTGTCTGTATTGTAAATAAACCCTTCACGATGACAACCTGCGCCTGTACGTCTTTCTACTCCCTGTTGACCGGGCAGGTTGTGACAGAATGCTCTCGTCCCAGAGGTGCCCATCCCCAGGACACCACCAAACCCTACCAGAGTCACTGGTACCTGGACTATGGCAGCTCGGACGAGGACGATCTCACCCATGTCTGGAGTGAGGAGGAAGAGGAACCAGAGGTCTTCGACCTGCGGGGTTTTCTCGGCAGCCTTCCAGTCTCCAACGCGGCGAGAGAACTACGGGGTCGAGGGAAGCACCGCGGAGACCGACCCACTCATCTGCAGCTCACTGGGTACGTGACCTCGGAAGACGACGAGATCACGTACGGTTGGAGCGGGCGGCCGGAGGATCCGCCGGTGGCCCTGGATCCGCGGACTCTACTCATCGACGTTCCTGTCTCCAAGACGGCGAGGAGGTCCCGGAGCCGGAAGAGAGCCCGGGCCCGATCCAAGATGGTGGCTTCCATCCGACCAACCCAGTCAGACTTCCAGTGGGCTTCTCCTCCACTCCCATCAGAGCGATGGCCTCCTCAACCTCTCCTGGCAGCGCGATCACCCCCTCTGCCTCTCCCGGCAGCGCGATCGCCTCCTCGGCCTCTCCCGGCAGCGCAATCGCTTCCTCTACCTCACACGCCAGCGTGCTCGACTCTCTCTGCGGGCCCAGCCAGCCTCTCGACTCTCTCTGCGGCCCCAGCCAACCTCTCGACTCACCCTGCGGCCCAAGCCAGCCTCTCGACTCTCTCCGAGGTCCCAACGCGCCGCTAGCCGCCTGAGGCCTCAACTCCCCCAGAGCCGGCTTCCACGCCGGCCTCAACTCCCCAAGAGCCGGCTTCTGCGCCGCCCTCAGCTCCCCAAGAGTCAGCTTCCTCGCCGCCCTCAGCACCCCAAGAGCCGGTCCCCGTCCCACCTAGAGCCCATCTCCTCAATGGCTGTCCCGCCTCCAGATCCGGTTCCCGCACCGACTGTCCCGCCTCCAGAGACGGTTCCCGCACCGGCCGTCCCACCTCCAGATCCGGTTCCCGCACCGGCCTCGCCTCCTCCAGTGCTGGTTCCCGCACCGGCCTCCAGCATCGGACTCCGCTCTGGCCCCAGCCCAGACTCCAGCGCCGGACCCCGCTCCAGTCCCAGCCCAGACTCCAGCGCCGGACTCCGCTCCGGCCCCAGCCCAGACTCCAGCGCCGGACCCCACTCCAGTCCCAGCCCAGACTCCAGCGCCAGACCTCGCTCCGGTCCTAGCCCAGACTCTGGGACCAGGCCCCGCTCCGGTCCCAGCCCAGACTCCGGGACCAGGCCCCAATCCGGTCATCCAGCCTCCTGGGCCGGTCGCCGCTCCTACCGTCCAGCCTCCAGGGCCGGTCGCCGCTCCTACCGTCCAGCCTCTAGGGCCGGTCGCCGCTCCTACTGTCCAGCCTCCAGGGCCGGCTTCCGCTCCGGCTGCCCAGCCGCCGTCTCCTGACCCAGCACCCGCTGCCCAGCCGCCGTCTCCTGACCCAGAACCGACGACGATCCCCACACCAGTTTTGACTCCTGCTACAGTGGCTCTCTCTCCGGTCTCGGTTGCGGAACAGAGGTCGCCGCCTTCTCCATCCCTTCCGACGCCCCCCTGGGGGGAATGGACTTCAGCTTCTCCTCGACCTCCCTTCTCAGAGTGGGGGATTTGGGAGACCAGTTTTGGCGCCCCAGAGTAGCGCCTTTGGGGCGGGGGGTACTGTCACGGTTCCGGTCTGCGACCACCAGGGGTCACTTCAGGACCATGGTTGGGACTCTTTTGTCACCCCTGTCTGCGACCACTGGAGGTCGCAGCCTGTCCCCTGAGAACTCTTCCCACCTGTCCCACATTATCCAACTAATCACTG